>JBCGBM010000288.1:147021-226203 GCA_038501925.1 Xenopus petersii
GTTAGGGTTAGGGTTAGGGTTAGTGTATTAGGGTTAGTGTATTAGGGTTAGGGTTAGGGTTAGGGTTAGGGTTAGTGTATTAGGGTTAGGGTTAGGGTTATAGGGATGGGCGAAGATTTTGGTACTTTGGTACCAAAGGTGGGGGCGAGTGTGAGGAGGGATTGGTGTTGGGGTTAGTGTTAGGACTTAGGGTTGGAAAAAGATAGGGTAAGGGTTAGGGTTGGAAAAAGCCAGGGTTAGGGTTGGAAAAAGATAGGGTTAGGGTTGAAAAAAGATAGGGTTAGGGTTGGAAAAAGATAGGGTTAGGGTTGAAAAAAGATAGGGTTAGGGTTGGAAAAGACAGGGTTAGGGTTGAAAAAAGATAGGGTTAGGGTTGGAAAAAGATAGGGTTAGGGTTGGAAAAAGATAGGGTTAGGGTTGAAAAAAGATAGGGTTAGGGTTGAAAAAAGATAGGGTTAGGGTTGGAAAAGACAGGGTTAGGGTTGGAAAAAGATAGGGTTAGGGTTGGAAAAAGATAGGGTTAGGGTTGAAAAAAGATAGGGTTAGGGTTGGAAAAAGATAGGGTTAGGGTTGAAAAAAGATAGGGTTGGAAAGATTGAGGGCTGCTGTGATTTCTCGGGGTTGTGGCCGTACAGGGTTATAGGGATGGGCGAAGATTTTGGTACTTTGGTACCAAAGGTGGGGGCGAGTGTGAGGAGGGATTGGTGTTGGGGTTAGTGTTAGGACTTAGGGTTGGAAAAAGATAGGGTAAGGGTTAGGGTTGGAAAAAGCCAGGGTTAGGGTTGGAAAAAGATAGGGTTAGGGTTGGAAAAAGATAGGGTAAGGGTCAGGGTTAGAAAAAGATAGGGTAAGTGTTGGAAAAAGATACTGTTAGGATTGGAAAATGATAGGGTAAGTGTTGGGAAATTATAGGGCAAAGGTTGAAAAAGAGATAAGTTTGGGAAGATTGAGGGTTGCTTGAAAAAGATAGGGTAAGGGTTGGAGAAAGATAGGGTAAGGGCTTTACAGAGTTATAGGGCAGGGTAAAGGTTTCACACTTCTGTTGGGAGATGAATATAGGAAAGGTGAGAGAAAGGGTGTTTTCATTTGTTCCCTAACAATTGTGGACATAAGTCCTATTTTAAAAATAATTTAGAAGCTCTTTGCACCCTTTGCATGTGCTGAGGCACCCTTTGAGGTAAAGAGCTAGCTTTTACCACACTACTCCATACTTGGACATTGAGGGCTAGATCCTTTCTGTACAGAGCGGAGTTACTCCTCAACTTACATGCTCCAAGCGACCAGGCTCTACTGTCTGTCCTCCGTAAAGGGGTCATGCCTTCTTCCCCACATTACAGTCGAGCCGGAGCTAGCAGACGGGACAGTAGCGAAAAGCTGATCTCCTGTCTTGTTGGTAAACATTCAATGTGTGCATTTTGTAGTGCAGGGGTTCCAACTTACCTTACTCACCTCATGAAGAGTTCAGGTTTAGATATCCATGATCCATCCCACTGCTTAAAACAAAGTTCATAACATTTGTGCTTTGTCAGATTAGTAACAATAGTGAAATATTTCTGTCCACTCAAGAATTTGTGTGCTGAAACATTTTAATGGTATCTGTCAAAATGCCATGTATCATGAAATTTGATATGATTTTAAAAATATTCCCAAAACAGGTGCAGAAGCTTTCAGAAAAATATAATTTAATATGTATGCATTCTACCAGTCAGTATTTGTCTAATTTGTGTAGATTACAAGAAAATTCTTACTAAGCACACAATTGCTGTATTATTGTTTACATTGGCATAAAATAGAGCTAGAAGGCTACTAACAAATTGTTGTTGTTTAGTGTTAGAACACATTTGCATCAAATGCAAAATCAAATTGAGCAGGGTTCTCATGACATCTTCTATCCATTATGGGCTATATATCCTAAATAAAATGGGCTATATATCCTAAATAAAATTAAATATGAGAACTGCTCTGCAACACTTGTAGAAAGTATTTAAAACAATAAGTAGGGATAAGACATGTCATAGCATATATTTTACCCACATAATAAAATGGCACTTAGAACAATATATTAAAGGCAGTTAGTTTTACTTCACCCAGTAGAGTTCAAGTGGGGGAGTGGGGGAGAGACACACTGTAGTATGCATTATACTCCCATAATAAAGGGGGTACTCTGTTCAATAAAAACGATTATGGGGGGATGTAATATTGGTCGCTAATGCATTTGCAGTTCATTTACAATGTGAATAAATGTTTGCCAAGTGACCAATTTTTCCTTGGAGAACACTTTTCCCCTCTCACTACAATGGGATAGCAATTGTGAATTATATAGTTTATGATAGTGTGAAGTGTATCTAAATAAATTGCTTAAATAAAAATGTATTGTTTGTTCCAAAGGTTTATGCCACCTTCAAGTAGGCGTAAAAGATTCACAATGCTCAATTAGCATTCACAATGCAGTTGAATCATATTGAAAATTATTCCACTGTGACCTGCAAGTTTGAATTCACAAATTTTAGCTTGTTGAGAATTTTATTATATTTCCGCCCTAGTAATTCTTGACCCAAGTAGGGGGTGAGACACGATGTAGCATGCATAAAATACCAATAATAAGAGGGTGTCTAGTACAATAGTAGACACTTTTATGGTACTTCGACAGTACCGTACAAGTGGGGGTAAGACACACTATAGCATGCTTCAAGCAACCAGGTTCTACTGTCTCTCCTCCATAAGGGTAGTGGCACATGGGTAAATTTGTTGCCCATGATTTTTTAGATGCAACTGTGGGTGACAACTCTCCAGAGTATGCCTCTTCATTGCCATTAATTGAAATAGCTGGCAGTATGCCCAACTTATCGCAAAATTATCCAAAGTTTCCTCCAGAGGCAACTTTGGGTAATTTCAAAATAAGTTGGACATACCGCCAGTGATTTCCGTTACTGGCAATGAAGAGGCATTTTTAAGAGATTTATTACCCGTAACCGCACATAAAAATCATGGGTGACAAATCTTAACACGTGTCACTAACCTAAAGTGGGCATTGCAGTCGAGCCAGTGGTAGCAGACAGAGAGTAGGGTAGGTTCAGCTTCAGAACATAGCCCCTGTCAGAAGAAACAGTTTTGTTATTTACCTTTATTATTTTAAATGTATAGTTTTGAAGCTATATAAACTGTGGATTTCTGCTACTAAAAACCTATTTCCTATTCTCTCTGCTGCCTCTCTGTCTTGTATTGCCAACACCGGAAGTACATTCTGCCATATAGGAAGCCGACAGTGAACTGGTCACTGCACATGCCTCCCCTCTTTCTGTTTTGATTGTATTTCACTGATCCTATTGGCTAAATCTTGCCAGCCAATCCCATCAAAGACGTGCAAAAGAAACAGAAGATGCATGTGCAGAGCCAGTTCAGTGTGAATTTGTTTGCCAAGCCCCGGGCAGGGAAATCCCCTACAGAGAGAGTTGAGAACACAGAAGAGAGAGCTTTAGCAAGGCTAAATTCAAAATATAACATTTATAAAAATGATCTGCAAAAATGTTTTTTTTTTTTAAATCACAAGGGCTATTCAAATGTAGAATATTATTTGAGGTGAAAATCACCAGTATCTCCTGTCTTGCTGCTAAACATTCAATTTGTGCATTTTGTTGTACAGGGGTTCCAACTTACCTAACTCACCTCATGCAGAGAACAGGTTTAGATATCCATGATCTATTCCACTGCTTTAAACAAACTTAGTAGCAAAGCAATAATAGCAACAATAGCTCAATGCATAATAATAGTGTATTATTGTTTACACAGACTCAAGGGTTACTAAAAAAACTTACTTTTTGTGGCTTAATATGGGAACGCATTACATCTTGATTACATCTTGTATCCATTATGGGTATTAAATCATAAATAAACTGGAATAAGAAAACTAGTGAGCAACACTTTAGTATAAAAGTGTTAATAATAATAAAAGGCACACTATAGCATGTATTATACACCCATAACATGGTGGTGCTTAGTATAATAAAGGCAGTTAGTATTACTTGAGCCAGTACAGTACAAGTGGGTGTGAGACACACTGTAGCATGCAAAATACACACAAAATATAGGGGTGCTTAGTATAATAAAGGCTGTTAGTACTACTTGAGACATTTTAGTAGAAGTAGAGGTGAGACACACTGTATTATGCATTATAGACATAGAAAATGAACTTTGGTGTTTAGTACAAAAACATAAATAAGAAATAAAGCAGTGAGTATTATCTGTCCTGCTGGAGTATGTATTATACACCACTAGTTTCTAATACTAATGCACACAGGGACACACATTGCACAGGAAGAAGGCGGGCATGATTTTATTTTTAAGCAATATAAATGAACCTGGGATATATTTCTCAGCATGCTGGCGATCAACTTGAGTACATGAGCCAAAGCATAGTGATAAATGGTACTAATTAAAATATACTTACCAGAATGCTAAACAAGACAGATGACAATAGGAAGTGCTAGTAAGATTGAGCAAGGCATCCTAGCAAACACCAGTAAGCAATGGTAAAATGTGGTACAATTTGAACTTCACTTCCCAGCATACTCTAACATTCCATACTGGAAGAAATAATACAAGTTGGAAGAAATAATACAAGTTGGCCTAAGTTTCCCAGCAAATGTCAAAACACAAAGTATGCTAGAAAATGATGGTAGAAATTGAACTACAATTCCCAGCATGCTCTATAAACAGTACATAACTGGAGGAGCTAATAAAAGTAGGTTATGCTTCCCAGCAAGCCACATGAACCAAATGATCATGGGATATTAGTGTACACATCAGACTACAATTCCCAGCATGCTCTATAAACAGTACATAACTGGAGGAGCTAATAAAAGTTGCCTATGCTTCCCAGCAAGCCCCATAAACCAAATGATCATGGGATATTAGTGTAAACATCAGACTACTATTCCTAGCATGCTCTAGAAACCGCACATAACTGGAGCAGATAATAAAAGTAGGTTATGCTTCCCAGCAAGCCCCATAAACCTAATGATCATGGGATATTAGTGTACACATCAGAATACAATTCCCAGCATGCTCTATAAACAGTACATAACTGGAGGAGCTAATAAAAGTTGCCTATGCTTCCCAGCAAGCCCCATACACCAAATGATCATGAGATATTAGTGTACACATCAGACTACAATTCCCAGCATGCTCTATAAACAGTACATAACTGGAGGAGCTAATAAAAGTAGGTTATGCTTCCCAGCAAGCCCCATAAACCTAATGATCATGGGATATTAGTGTACACATCAGAATACAATTCCCAGCATGCTCTAGAAACAGTACAGAACTGGAGGAGCTAATAAAAGTTGCCTATGCTTCCCAGCAAGCCCCATAAACCAAATGATCATGGGATATTAGTGTACACATCAGACTACAATTCCCAGCATGCTCTATAAACAGTACATAACTGGAGGAGCTAATAAAAGTAGGTTATGCTTCCCAGCAAGCCCCATAAACCAAATGATCATCGGATATTAGTGTACACATCAGACTACAATTCCCAGCATGCTCTATAAACAGTACATAACTGGAGGAGCTAATAAAAGTAGGTTATGCTTCCCAGCAAGCCCCATAAACCAAATGATCATTGGATATTAGTGTACACATCAGACTACAATTCCCAGCATGCTCTATAAACAGTACATAACTGGAGGAGCTAATAAAAGTAGGTTATGCTTCACAGCAAGCCGCATAAACCAAATGATCATGGGATTTTAGTGTACACATCAGACTACACAGACTACAATTCCCAGCATGCTCTATGAACAGTACATAACTGGAGGAGCTAATAACAGTAGGTTATGCTTCCCAGCAAGCCCCATAAACCAAATGATCATGGGATATTAATGTACACATCAGACTACAATTCCCAGCATGCTCTATAAACAGTACATAACTGGAGGAGCTAATAAAAGTTGCCTATGCTTCCCAGCAAGCCCCATAAACCAAATGATCATGGGATATTAGTGTACACATCAGACTACAATTCCCAGCATACTCTAGAAACAGTACATAACTGGAGGAGCTAATAAAAGTAGGTTATGCTTCACAGCAAGCTTCATAGACCAAAATGATCATGGGATATTAGTGTACACATTAGACTACACAGACTACAATTCCCAGCATGCTCTAAAAACAGTATATAACTGGAGGAGCTAATAAAAGTTGCCTATGCTTCCCAGCAAGCGCCCTACACCAAATGATCATGAGATATTAGTGTACACAGACTACAATTCCCAGCATGCTCTATAATCAGTACATAACTGGAGGAGCTAATAAAAGTATGTTATGTTTCCCAGCAAGCCCCATAAACCAAATGATCATTGGATATTAGTGTACACATCAGACTACAATTCCCAGCATGCTCTATAAACAGTACATAACTGGAGGAGCTAATAAAAGAAGGTTATGCTTCCCAGCAAGCCACATAAAACAAATGATCATGGGATATTAGTGTACACATCAGACTACAATTCCCAGCATGCTCTATAAACAGTACATAACTGGAGGAGCTAATAAACGTAGGTTATGCTTCACAGCAAGCCTCATAAACCAAATGATCATTGGATATTAGTGTACACATCAGACTACAATTCCCAGCATGCTCTATGAACAGTACATAACTGGAGGAGCTAATAACAGTAGGTTATGCTTCCAGCAAGCCCCATAAACCAAATGATCATGGGATATTAATGTACACATCAGACTACAATTCCCAGCATGCTCTATAAACAGTACATAACTGGAGGAGCTAATAAAAGTTGCCTATGCTTCCCAGCAAGCCCCATAAACCAAATGATCATGGGATATTAGTGTACACATCAGACTACAATTCCCAGCATACTCTAGAAACAGTACATAACTGGAGGAGCTAATAAAAGTAGGTTATGCTTCACAGCAAGCCTCATAGACCAAATGATCATGGGATATTAGTGTACACATTAGACTACACAGACTACAATTCCCAGCTTGCTCTAAAAACAGTATATAACTGGAGGAGCTAATAAAAGTTGCCTATGCTTCCCAGCAAGCGCCCTACACCAAATGATCATGAGATATTAGTGTACACAGACTACAATTCCCAGCATGCTCTATAATCAGTACATAACTGAAGGAGCTAATAAAAGTATGTCATGTTTCCCAGCAAGCCCCATAAACCAAATGATCATTGGATATTAGTGTACACATCAGACTACAATTCCCAGCATGCTCTATAAACAGTACATAACTGGAGGAGCTAATAAAAGTAGGTTATGCTTCACAGCAAGCCTCATAAACCAAATGATCATTGGATATTAGTGTACACATCAGACTACAATTCCCAGCATGCTCTATGAACAGTACATAACTGGAGGAGCTAATAACAGTAGGTTATGCTTCCAGCAAGCCCCATAAACCAAATGATCATGGGATATTAATGTACACATCAGACTACAATTCCCAGCATGCTCTATAAACAGTACATAACTGGAGGAGCTAATAAAAGTTGCCTATGCTTCCCAGCAAGCCCCATAAACCAAATGATCATGGGATATTAGTGTACACATCAGACTACAATTCCCAGCATACTCTAGAAACAGTACATAACTGGAGGAGCTAATAAAAGTAGGTTATGCTTCACAGCAAGCCTCATAGACCAAATGATCATGGGATATTAGTGTACACATTAGACTACACAGACTACAATTCCCAGCTTGCTCTAAAAACAGTATATAACTGGAGGAGCTAATAAAAGTTGCCTATGCTTCCCAGCAAGCACCCTACACCAAATGATCATGAGATATTAGTGTACACAGACTACAATTCCCAGCATGCTCTATAATCAGTACATAACTGAAGGAGCTAATAAAAGTATGTTATGTTTCCCAGCAAGCCCCATAAACCAAATGATCATTGGATATTAGTGTACACATCAGACTACAATTCCCAGCATGCTCTATAAACAGTACATAACTGGAGGAGCTAATAAAAGTAGGTTATGCTTCCCAGCAAGCCACATAAAACAAATGATCATGGGATATTAGTGTACACATCAGACTACAATTCCCAGCATGCTCTATAAACAGTACATAACTGGAGGAGCTACTAAAATTAGGTTATGCTTCACAGCAAGCCTCATAAACCAAATGATCATTGGATATTAGTGTACACATCAGACTACAATTCCCAGCATGCTCTATAAACAGTACATAACTGGAGGAGCTAATAAAAGTAGGTTATGCTTCCCAGCAAGCCCCATAAACAAAATGATCATGAGATATGAGTGTACACATGAGACTACAATTCCCAGCATGCTCTATAAACAGTACATAACTGGAACAGCTAATAAAAGTAGGTTATGCTTCCGAGCAAGCCCCATACACCAAATGATCATGAGATATTAGTGTACACATCAGACTATGTTTCCCAGCATGCTCTATAAACAGTACATAACTGGAGGAGCTAATAAAAGTATGTTATGCTTCCCAGCAAGCCACATAAAGCAAATGATCATGGGATATTAGTGTACACATCAGACTACAATTCCCAGCATGCTCTATAAACAGTACATAACTGAAGGAGCTAATAAAAGTAGGTTATGCTTCCCAGCAAGCCTCATAAACCAAATGATTATTGGATATTAGTGTACACATCAGACTACAATTCCCAGCATGCTCTATAAACAGTACATAACTGGAGGAGCTAATAAAAGTTGCCTATGCTTCCCAGCAAGCCACATAAACCAAATGATCATGGGATATTAGTGTACACGTCAGACTACAATTCCCAACATGCTCTAGAAACAGTACATAACTGGAGGAGCTAAGAAAAGTACGTTATACTTCCCAGCAAGCCACATCAACCAAATGATCATGGGATTTTAGTGAACACATCAGACTACAATTCCCAGCATGCTCTATAAACAGTACATAACTGGAGGAGCTAATAAAAGTTGCCTATGCTTTCCAGCAAGCCCCATAAACCAAATGCTCATCGGATATTAGTGTATACATCAGACTACAATTCCCAGCATGCTCTATAAACAGTACATAACTGGAGGAGCTAATAAAAGTAGGTTATGCTTCCCAGCAAGCCCCATAAACGAAATGATCATGAGATGTGAGTGTACACATGAGACTACAATTCCCAGCATGCTCTATAAACAGTACATAACTGGAAGAGCTAATAAAAGTAGGTTATGCTTCCAAGCAAGCCCCATACACCAAATGATCATGAGATATTAGTGTACACATCAGACTACATTTCCCAGCATGCTCTATAAACAGTACATAACTGGAGGAGCTAATAAAAGTAGGCTATGCTTCCCAGCAAGCCCCATAAACCAAATGATCATGAGATATTAGTGTACACATCAGACTACAATTCCCAGCATGCTCTATAAACAGTACATAACTGGAGGAGCTAATAAAAGTAGGTTATGCTTCCCAGCAAGCCCCATAAACCAAATCATTATGGGATATTAGTGTACACATCAGACTACAATTCCCAGCATGCTCTATAAACACTACATAACTAGAGGAGCTAATAAAAGTAGGTTATGCTTCCCAGCAAGCCCCATAATCCAAATGATCATGAGATATTAGTGTACACATCAGACTACATTTCCCAGCATGGTCTATAAACAGTACATAACTGGAGGAGCTAATAAAAGTAGGCTATGCTTCCCAGCAAGCCCCATAAACCAAATGATCATGAGATATTAGTGTACACATCAGACTACAATTCCCAGCATGCTCTATAAACAGTACATAACTGGAGGAGCTAATAAAAGTAGGTTATGCTTCCCAGCAAGCCTCATAAACCAAATGATCATTGGATATTGGTGTACACATCAGACTACAATTCCCAGCATGCTCTATATACAGTACATAACTGGAGGAGCTAATAAAAGTAGGTTATACTTCCCAGAAGCCACATAAACCAAATGATCATGGGATTTTAGTGAACACATCAGACTACAATTCCCAGCATGCTCTATAAACAGTACATAACTAGAGGAGCTAATAAAAGTTGCCTATGCTTTCCAGCAAGCCCCATAAACCAAATGCTCATCGGATATTAGTGTATACATCAGACTACAATTCCCAGCATGCTCTATAAACAGTACATAACTGGAGGAGCTAATAAAAGTAGGTTATGCTTCCCAGCAAGCCCCATAAACGAAATGATCATGAGATGTGAGTGTACACATGAGACTACAATTCCCAGCATGCTCTATAAACAGTACATAACTGGAAGAGCTAATAAAAGTAGGTTATGCTTCCAAGCAAGCCCCATACACCAAATGATCATGAGATATTAGTGTACACATCAGACTACATTTCCCAGCATGCTCTATAAACAGTACATAACTGGAGGAGCTAATAAAAGTAGGCTATGCTTCCCAGCAAGCCCCATAAACCAAATGATCATGAGATATTAGTGTACACATCAGACTACAATTCCCAGCATGCTCTATAAACAGTACATAACTGGAGGAGCTAATAAAAGTAGGTTATGCTTCCCAGCAAGCCCCATAAACCAAATCATTATGGGATATTAGTGTACACATCAGACTACAATTCCCAGCATGCTCTATAAACACTACATAACTAGAGGAGCTAATAAAAGTAGGTTATGCTTCCCAGCAAGCCCCATAATCCAAATGATCATGAGATATTAGTGTACACATCAGACTACATTTCCCAGCATGCTCTATAAACAGTACATAACTGGAGGAGCTAATAAAAGTAGGCTATGCTTCCCAGCAAGCCCCATAAACCAAATGATCATGAGATATTAGTGTACACATCAGACTACAATTCCCAGCATGCTCTATAAACAGTACATAACTGGAGGAGCTAATAAAAGTAGGTTATGCTTCCCAGCAAGCCTCATAAACCAAATGATCATTGGATATTGGTGTACACATCAGACTACAATTCCCAGCATGCTCTATATACAGTACATAACTGGAGGAGCTAATAAAAGTAGGTTATACTTCCCAGAAGCCACATAAACCAAATGATCATGGGATTTTAGTGAACACATCAGACTACAATGCCCAGCATGCTCTATAAACAGTACATAACTAGAGGAGCTAATAAAAGTTGCCTATGCTTCCCAGCAAGCCCCATAAACCAAATGATCATCGGATATAAGTGTACACATCAGACTACAATTCCCAGCATGCTCTATAAACAGTACATAACTGGAGGAGCTAATAAAAGTAGGTTATGCTTCCCAGCAAGCCCCATAAACGAAATGATCATGAGATATGAGTGTACACATCAGACTACAATTCCCAGCATGCTCTATAAACAGTACATAACTGGAAGAGCTAATAAAAGTAGGTTATGCTTCCCAGCAAGCCCCATACACCAAATGATCATGAGATATTAGTGTACACATCAGACTACAATTCCCAGCATGCTCTTTAAGCAGTACATAACTGGAGGAGCTAATAAAAGTTGCCTATGCTTCCCAGCAAGCCCCATAAACCAAATGATTATGGGATATTAGTGTACACATCAGACTACAATTCCCAGCATGCTCTATACACAGTACATAACTGGAGGAGCTAATAAAAGTAGGTTATGCTTCCCAGCAAGTCCCATAAACCAAATGATCATTGGATATAAACCAAATGATCATGGGATTTTAGTGTACACATCAGACTACAATTCCCAGCATGCTCTATAAAAAGTACATAACTGAAGGAGCTAATAAAAGTAGGTTATGCTTCCCAGCAAGCCCCATAAACCAAATGATCATGGGATATTAGTATACACATCAGACTACAATTCCCAGCATGCTCTATAAACAGTACATAACTGGAGGAGCTAAGAAAAGTAGGTTATGCTTCCCAGCAAGGCCCATAAACCAAATGATCATTGGATATAAACCAAATGATCATGGGATATTAGTGTACACATCAGACTACAATTCCCAGCATGCTCTATAAACAGTACATAACTGAAGGAGCTAATAAAAGTAGGTTATGCTTCCTAGCAAGCCCCATAAACCAAATGATCATGAGATATTAGTGTACACATCAGCCTACAATTCCCAGCATGCTCTATAAACAGTACATAACTGGAGGAGCTAATAAAAGTTGCCTATGCTTCCCAGCAAGCCCCATAAACCAAATGATTATGGAATATAAGTGTACACATCAGACTACAATTCCCAGCATGCTCTATAAACAGTACATAACTGGAGGAGCTAATAAAAGTAGGTTATGCTTCCCAGCAAGTCCCATAAACCAAATGATTATGGGATATTAGTGTACACATCAGACTACAATTCTCAGCATGCTCTAAAAACAGTACATAACTGGAGGAGCAAATAAAAGTAGGTTATGCTTCCCAGAAAGCCTCATAAACCAAATGATCATGGGATATTAGTATACACATCAGACTACAATTCCCAGCATGCTCTATAAACAGTACATAACTGGAGGAGCTAAGAAAAGTAGGTTATGCTTCCCAGCAAGGCCCATAAACCAAATGATCATTGCATATAAACCAAATGATCATGGGATATTAGTGTACACATCAGACTACAATTCCCAGCATGCTCTATAAACAGTACATAACTGAAGGTGCTAATAAAAGTAGGTTATGCTTCCCAGCAAGCCCCATAAACCAAATGATCATTGGATATAAACCAAATGATCATGGGATTTTAGTATACACATCAGACTACAATTCCCAGCATGCTCTATAAACAGTACATAACTGAAGGAGCTAATAAAAGTAGGTTATGCTTCCCAGCAAGCCCCATAAACCAAATGATCATGGGATATTATTATACACATCAGACTACAAATCCCAGCATGCTCTATAAACAGTACATAACTGGAGGAGCTAAGAAAAGTAGGTTATGCTTCCCAGCAAGGCCCATAAACCAAATGATCATTGCATATAAACCAAATGATCATGGGATATTAGTGTAACACATCAGACTAAAATTCCCAGCATGCTCTATAAACAGTACATAACTGAAGGAGCTAATAAAAGTAGGTTATGCTTCCCAGCAAGCCCCATAAACCAAATGATCATGGGATATTAGTATACACATCAGACTACAATTCCCAGCATGCTCTATAAACAGTACACAAATGGAGGAGCTAATAAAAGTTGCCTATGCTTCCCAGCAAGCCCCATAAACCAAATGATTATGGGATATTAGTGTACACATCAGACTACAATTCCCAGCATGCTCTATAAACAGTACATAACTAGAGGAGCTAAGAAAAGTAGGTTATGCTTCCCAGCAAGCCCCATAAACCAAATGATCATGGGATATTAGTGTACACATCAGACTACAATTCCCAGCATGCTCTATAAACAGCACACAACTGGAGGAGCTAATAAAAGTTGCCTATGCTTCCCAGCAAGCACCACAAACCAAATGATTATGGGATATTAGTGTACACATCAGACTACAATTCCCAGCATGCTCTATAAACAGTACATAACTAGAGGAGCTAAGAAAAGTAGGTTATGCTTCCCAGCAAGCCCCATAAACCAAATGATCATTGCATATAAACCAAATGATCATGGGATATTAGTGTAACACATCAGACTAAAATTCCCAGCATGCTCTATAAACAGTACATAACTGAAGGAGCTAATAAAAGTAGGTTATGCTTCCCAGCAAGCCCCATAAACCAAATGATCATGGGATATTAGTATACACATCAGACTACAATTCCCAGCATGCTCTATAAACAGTACACAAATGGAGGAGCTAATAAAAGTTGCCTATGCTTCCCAGCAAGCCCCATAAACCAAATGATTATGGGATATTAGTGTACACATCAGACTACAATTCCCAGCATGCTCTATACACAGTACATAACTGGAGGAGCTAATAAAAGTAGGTTATGCTTCCCAGCAAGTCCCATAAACCAAATGATCATTGGATATAAACCAAATGATCATGGGATTTTAGTGTACACATCAGACTACAATTCCCAGCATGCTCTATAAAAAGTACATAACTGAAGGAGCTAATAAAAGTAGGTTATGCTTCCCAGCAAGCCCCATAAACCAAATGATCATGGGATATTAGTATACACATCAGACTACAATTCCCAGCATGCTCTATAAACAGTACATAACTGGAGGAGCTAAGAAAAGTAGGTTATGCTTCCCAGCAAGGCCCATAAACCAAATGATCATTGGATATAAACCAAATGATCATGGGATATTAGTGTACACATCAGACTACAATTCCCAGCATGCTCTATAAACAGTACATAACTGAAGGAGCTAATAAAAGTAGGTTATGCTTCCTAGCAAGCCCCATAAACCAAATGATCATGAGATATTAGTGTACACATCAGCCTACAATTCCCAGCATGCTCTATAAACAGTACATAACTGGAGGAGCTAATAAAAGTTGCCTATGCTTCCCAGCAAGCCCCATAAACCAAATGATTATGGAATATAAGTGTACACATCAGACTACAATTCCCAGCATGCTCTATAAACAGTACATAACTGGAGGAGCTAATAAAAGTAGGTTATGCTTCCCAGCAAGTCCCATAAACCAAATGATTATAGGATATTAGTGTACACATCAGACTACAATTCTCAGCATGCTCTAAAAACAGTACATAACTGGAGGAGCTAATAAAAGTAGGTTATGCTTCCCAGAAAGCCTCATAAACCAAATGATCATGGGATATTAGTATACACATCAGACTACAATTCCCAGCATGCTCTATAAACAGTACATAACTGGAGGAGCTAAGAAAAGTAGGTTATGCTTCCCAGCAAGGCCCATAAACCAAATGATCATTGCATATAAACCAAATGATCATGGGATATTAGTGTACACATCAGACTACAATTCCCAGCATGCTCTATAAACAGTACATAACTGAAGGTGCTAATAAAAGTAGGTTATGCTTCCCAGCAAGCCCCATAAACCAAATGATCATTGGATATAAACCAAATGATCATGGGATTTTAGTGTACACATCAGACTACAATTCCCAGCATGCTCTATAAACAGTACATAACTGAAGGAGCTAATAAAAGTAGGTTATGCTTCCCAGCAAGCCCCATAAACCAAATGATCATGGGATATTATTATACACATCAGACTACAATTCCCAGCATGCTCTATAAACAGTACATAACTGGAGGAGCTAAGAAAAGTAGGTTATGCTTCCCAGCAAGGCCCATAAACCAAATGATCATTGCATATAAACCAAATGATCATGGGATATTAGTGTAACACATCAGACTAAAATTCCCAGCATGCTCTATAAACAGTACATAACTGAAGGAGCTAATAAAAGTAGGTTATGCTTCCCAGCAAGCCCCATAAACCAAATGATCATGGGATATTAGTATACACATCAGACTACAATTCCCAGCATGCTCTATAAACAGTACACAAATGGAGGAGCTAATAAAAGTTGCCTATGCTTCCCAGCAAGCCCCATAAACCAAATGATTATGGGATATTAGTGTACACATCAGACTACAATTCCCAGCATGCTCTATAAACAGTACATAACTAGAGGAGCTAAGAAAAGTAGGTTATGCTTCCCAGCAAGCCCCATAAACCAAATGATCATGGGATATTAGTGTACACATCAGACTACAATTCCCAGCATGCTCTATAAACAGCACACAACTGGAGGAGCTAATAAAAGTTTCCTATGCTTCCCAGCAAGCACCACAAACCAAATGATTATGGGATATTAGTGTACACATCAGACTACAATTCCCATCATGCTCTATAAACAGTACATAACTAGAGGAGCTAAGAAAAGTAGGTTATGCTTCCCAGCAAGCCCCATAAACCAAATGATCATTGCATATAAACCAAATGATCATGGGATATTAGTGTAACACATCAGACTAAAATTCCCAGCATGCTCTATAAACAGTACATAACTGAAGGAGCTAATAAAAGTAGGTTATGCTTCCCAGCAAGCCCCATAAACCAAATGATCATGGGATATTAGTATACACATCAGACTACAATTCCCAGCATGCTCTATAAACAGTACACAAATGGAGGAGCTAATAAAAGTTGCCTATGCTTCCCAGCAAGCCCCATAAACCAAATGATTATGGGATATTAGTGTACACATCAGACTACAATTCCCAGCATGCTCTATAAACAGTACATAACTAGAGGAGCTAAGAAAAGTAGGTTATGCTTCCCAGCAAGCCCCATAAACCAAATGATCATGGGATATTAGTATACACATCAGACTACAATTCCCAGCATGCTCTATAAACAGCACACAACTGGAGGAGCTAATAAAAGTTGCCTATGCTTCCCAGCAAGCACCACAAACCAAATGATTATGGGATATTAGTGTACACATCAGACTACAATTCCCAGCATGCTCTATAAACAGTACATAACTAGAGGAGCTAAGAAAAGTAGGTTATGCTTCCCAGCAAGCCCCATAAACCAAATGATCATGGGATATTAGTGTACACATCAGACTACAATTCCCAGCATGCTCTATAAACAGTACATAACTGGAGGAGCTAAGAAAAGTAGGTTATGCTTCCCAGCAAGGCCCATAAACCAAATGATCATTGCATATAAACCAAATGATCATGGGATATTAGTGTACACATCAGACTACAATTCCCAGCATGCTCTATAAACAGTACATAACTGAAGGTGCTAATAAAAGTAGGTTATGCTTCCCAGCAAGCCCCATAAACCAAATGATCATTGGATATAAACCAAATGATCATGGGATTTTAGTGTACACATCAGACTACAATTCCCAGCATGCTCTATAAACAGTACATAACTGAAGGAGCTAATAAAAGTAGGTTATGCTTCCAGCAAGCCCCATAAACCAAATGATCATGGGATATTATTATACACATCAGACTACAATTCCCAGCATGCTCTATAAACAGTACATAACTGGAGGAGCTAAGAAAAGTAGGTTATGCTTCCCAGCAAGGCCCATAAACCAAATGATCATTGCATATAAACCAAATGATCATGGGATATTAGTGTAACACATCAGACTAAAATTCCCAGCATGCTCTATAAACAGTACATAACTGAAGGAGCTAATAAAAGTAGGTTATGCTTCCCAGCAAGCCCCATAAACCAAATGATCATGGGATATTAGTATACACATCAGACTACAATTCCCAGCATGCTCTATAAACAGTACACAAATGGAGGAGCTAATAAAAGTTGCCTATGCTTCCCAGCAAGCCCCATAAACCAAATGATTATGGGATATTAGTGTACACATCAGACTACAATTCCCAGCATGCTCTATAAACAGTACATAACTAGAGGAGCTAAGAAAAGTAGGTTATGCTTCCCAGCAAGCCCCATAAACCAAATGATCATGGGATATTAGTGTACACATCAGACTACAATTCCCAGCATGCTCTATAAACAGCACACAACTGGAGGAGCTAATAAAAGTTGCCTATGCTTCCCAGCAAGCACCACAAACCAAATGATTATGGGATATTAGTGTACACATCAGACTACAATTCCCAGCATGCTCTATAAACAGTACATAACTAGAGGAGCTAAGAAAAGTAGGTTATGCTTCCCAGCAAGCCCCATAAACCAAATGATCATTGCATATAAACCAAATGATCATGGGATATTAGTGTAACACATCAGACTAAAATTCCCAGCATGCTCTATAAACAGTACATAACTGAAGGAGCTAATAAAAGTAGGTTATGCTTCCCAGCAAGCCCCATAAACCAAATGATCATGGGATATTAGTATACACATCAGACTACAATTCCCAGCATGCTCTATAAACAGTACACAAATGGAGGAGCTAATAAAAGTTGCCTATGCTTCCCAGCAAGCCCCATAAACCAAATGATTATGGGATATTAGTGTACACATCAGACTACAATTCCCAGCATGCTCTATAAACAGTACATAACTAGAGGAGCTAAGAAAAGTAGGTTATGCTTCCCAGCAAGCCCCATAAACCAAATGATCATGGGATATTAGTATACACATCAGACTACAATTCCCAGCATGCTCTATAAACAGCACACAACTGGAGGAGCTAATAAAAGTTGCCTATGCTTCCCAGCAAGCACCACAAACCAAATGATTATGGGATATTAGTGTACACATCAGACTACAATTCCCAGCATGCTCTATAAACAGTACATAACTAGAGGAGCTAAGAAAAGTAGGTTATGCTTCCCAGCAAGCCCCATAAACCAAATGATCATGGGATATTAGTGTACACATCAGACTACAATTCCCAGCATGCTCTATAAACAGTACATAACTGGAGGAGCTAATAAAAGTAGGTTATGCTTCCCAGCAAGCCCCATAAACTAAATGATAATGGGATATTAGTGTACACATCAGACTACAATTCCCAGCATGCTCTATAAACAGTACATAGCTGGAGGAGTTAATAAAAGTAGGTTATACTTCCCAGCAAGCCCCATAAACCAAATTATCTTGGGATATTAGTGTACACATCAGACTACAATTCCCAGCATGCTCTATAAACAGTACATAACTGGAGGAGCTAATAAAAGTTGCCTATGCTTCCCAGAAAGCTACAGAAACCAGGGAGTGCAGGGAGTTGCAAGGGGAATGCAGCTGTTGTGGAACAAATATAACAGGAAATGCTGGATCAAGTTGAACTGCATTACCCAACATGCTTTTCTATTCAATGGATAAGTTGTAGTACTAGTACAAGTTGGGCTATAACTGGTAGAAAAGGGAAAGTTCTAATACAGACTGGGCTATATGTGGCTGGGAAGTAGCTGCATGCACAGAATACACACCGACAAGTGACAGGCAGCTTCTCAAAGAGTTTAATCTGTGTTCTCACCATTAGCTTGCAATAGATCATAAACATTCCATTCATTCTTCTGCTCAGTCTTCTGTTCCTCTGCAGGAGAGGAAGAGATTCCACAGTTTATATTTCCTGCCTTGCTCACATTGGTTGGTGAATACACATGACACAGGGAAAGGCACTGATTGGAGGAGGTGTGGTTAGTGAGCTAAAGCCTGCCCTGCCTCCCTTACAGCTTACTGGCTCTGTTAATGGCACAGAGAAATGATGTCAGCTGGAAACAGCTGATTAGTGTGCTGCAAAGTGGGCAGGGAGGCTGAGCTTGGTGGCTTCAGCCTATCACTTGAATATAACCTTCATATTCAGATATATTACTCATCCTTCCTCAAAACATGTAATGATGCAGAAAGAAAAACGTTTTGAAAGCATTTTACCTCCTTGAACTCTGATTATAACAGAGCTGTTCAGTGTCTAGGCTGAAATCAAGAGTGGGAGTGTCTGTTCATTATCTCACAGGAAGTGGTCACAGCACTGACTGACAGGCTGAACTCCTGAGCTGTAGCAGTCAAACTCCTTCCCTCTCACCCTCTGCCCTGCGTGTTTCCAGCCTACACATAACTGTCTTATGCTGCTGCCTCATCATTCGCTTGTATCAATATACCTTAAATGCTCAACATAAAGCAATATATGTGAAGGTTAATACAAACTGTAATGGTAATCTAATAGTAATATTTTCTTGTATTTAAAGTACTACAGTATGCTCCTGTGTTCCATAGTAAATAGGCATCAAACACTAATGTACCTGCCCAACTGGACATAATCTATAGTCCATAATATATTGTTATACACTGTGCAACTCCCTGCCTCTATTACATTATAACACTTATACAAACAGTGTCCATTAGTATTTACTGCTATGATATTGCAGAACAGCAGCTGTAGGCTTTTTTTCCTTCATATTGATATATGATCAGGTGCAGGGAGTTGCAAGGGAGTAAATGCAGCTGTTCTGGAACAATTTATGATCAGGTGCAGGGAGTTGCAAGGGGAAATGCAGCTGTTGAGCAAAAGTTTATGATCAGGTGCAGGGAGTTGCAAGGTAAAATGCTGCTGTTGTGGAACAATTTATGATCAGCGCCGGGAGTTGTAAGGGGAAATGCAGCTGTTCTGGAACAATTTATCATGAGGTGCAGGGTGTTGCAAGGTAAAATGCAACTGTTCTGGAACAATTTATAATCAGGTGCAGGGAGTTAAAATGCAGCTGTTGGACTGCATTTCCCAACATGCTGTGCTAATCAATGGATAAGCTGTAGTACTGGTACAAGTTGGGCTATAGCTGGTAGAAAATGGCAAGTGCTACTACAGACTGGGCTATATGTGGCTGGGACATAGCTGTACTGTACATGCACAGGCAGCATTTAGACAAATGACAGGCAGCATCTCTCAGAGTTAATCTGTGTTCTCACCATTAGCTTGCAGCTGCCAAGAGATCATAAACATTTCATTCATTCTTCTGCTCAGTCCTCTGTTCCTCTGCAGGAGAAGAGGAGATTCTCCAGTTTCTATTTCCTGCCTTGCTTACATTGGCTGGTGATTTCAAATAATGGAGGGAATGGCACTGTATGGAGGAGGTGTGGTTAGTGAGCTAAAGCCTGCCCCACCTCCCTTACAGCTTACTGGCTCTGTTAATGGCACACAGAAATGATGTCAGTTGGAATCAGCTCATTGGTGTGCTGCAAAGTGGGCAGGGAGGCTGAGCTTGGTGGCTTCAGACTGTCACTTAAACTGAGATGTTGTAAGGGCAGCAGTTTTTCCAAGCATGGCTATTTATCAACAGAAGCAATGTTAGTGATCTAGAGCTACATGATACTAAAAAGTGAGCTGTTACATGGGTACATAAGCCACGTTATATTGACAAATGGTGTTACAAAATGAGACTACATTTCCCAGCAGGCTCTATAAATAATTACACAACTGGAAGAACTTATACAACTTGGGTTATGTTTCCCAGCTAACTCAATAAAGCAAAGGATAATGGAACCGGTGGTACACATCACACTACATTTCCCAGTATGCTCAATAAAACATTACATAACTGTAGGAACTAATGAAAGTTGGCTGTTTTTCCTAGCAAACTTGATCAACAGAAGGATAATGGGAAATGGCTGTATCTCTACTGAACATTGTCTGGCTTTATTTACCCATAGCCTGTTATCAGCTCTGGGTAGAGATTCCCCTGGCATTTCAAGTACACAGAAGCCCATGCAGCCCCCTACAAGCCTGATAAATACAGACTGTCTATGCCTTTTTACAATGGCCACCCTGGGATTTTCCAGAATCTACAGACTGCCAGACAAGGCCTATACATTGTTCATTCTCTGCTTCATATACAGTATATTCACTCTATTCGCTGTCTGTGTCTGTGTCAGACTGAGCTCTGCTTATTGTACCCTATTCATAATTATTTACTACACATTCTGTGCTCTCTATGTCCAATTTATTCTCTGTTCATTCTGTTCTTAATTTCTGTATTTTTCTGGCTCAATGTTTTAGTCGTGTAACACTGTTTTTTTTTACTGTCATTTTTTATTGTTATTACTATGTGTTTTTTAGAATATGGCTTTTGTGCACACTGACATTCCCCACATACTCCACAAATACTGAACTTTATGGTAATTAACAGCAACCACCCTGGCATTTCCCGTAATGTACTGATTGCAAGTCGTGGCCTGTTCACTATTTGCTCTTTGAGTCCTACACCCATTCAGGCCCAGACTGGCAATCTGAGGGTTCTGGCAAATGCCAAAGGGTCTGCTGTAAGATGCCATAGACACTATTTATTGGGCTGGTGGGGGGCTGTTTGGTTCTCTGTGCAGTTTAAATGCCAGGGCTTGTTTTGACTCACAGTCCAGACCTGTACCCATTTGTTTCTCTGTTCTGTGTACTTGCTTAGCTCTGCCTGGCTATTGTACACATACACTGTTGCTCACTATTGCAATTGTGTTTGTATATTTCTGGCTTTTCCATTCCATACCTGTCATTTATGATACCTTCTGTGTTCTGCATACCCAACTTTCTTTCTGTTTTGTGTCATGCTGCACCCTGTCTAGATTTTTTACTGTTTATACATTCAATTCACAATATTCTCTCTGTTCTATGTATTCCCATTCCAATCGATGTACCATACACTGTGCAGATGTAGACACCGAATTCAGAAAGCTGTGTTTCTGTCTACTTTTATTAACTCATACCTGGTCTTTCACTATCAATCCAAAACGGAAAACACAGTAGGCCCTGACATTTGAACTACACAGAATCCCAAACAGTCCCCCATAGACCTAATAAAATAGTGAATGTCTGACTTCCAACAACCACCCTGGCAATTTATAGAATATACAGACTGTCCATGCAGGCCTAGTAGCTATTCATTCTTTGTTTCAAGTAAATATATTAACTATGTTCTTTCTTTGTCTATGAAATTAAGCCCTGTTTGGTTACTGTACCGTATTTACTGTTATGTGCTCTACATTAAGTTTTTTCTATAGCAAAATTATTATTCTGTCTCTCTCAAGCAAGTGATCTATAGAACATGGTCACACTGTCAAACAGTGCAAAAAAATTGTGACTCTTTAGGCAATTAACAACAACCATGCGGGATTTGCCATAATTGTCCTGGCCTGTTCAATTTTTATAAATGATGGGAAAAATAAGGTCTCCTATGTGGGCTTGTATCTGGTATAGAATTCTGCCTTTGTTTTTTTTTTTTTGTATGGAATATTGCTTTGGTGTACACAGAGGCCCAATCAGTCCCAGGAAGGATCTATAATTTGTGACTATCTATGTCTTCTCACAGCAACCACCCTGCCATTTTCTATAATATACAGCCTGCCAGTTCAGACTTCTTCACTGTTCATTTTCTCTTTTATATACAGTGCATGGACTACATTCTCTGTTTGATCCCTGTCCAGTTATTGTGCCCCATTCATATTTACTATACATTCTGTGTTCTCTACATCCATTTTTTGCTCTGTTTTTTTTGTCTGTACTAGGCCCTATCCTCTGTTTTTTTTATTACAGATAAAGTGTAAATCATTTAAAATGAATTCACATGAATGAGCTGGTATCTGGTATGGAATATGGCCTTTGTGTATTTTGCAGTTTTCTGGGTAAATCAGTTTAAGGATACAAGAACTGTATCTGTGTTTTTAAACTCTTTTCAACACATTTTTCAGACAGAGTCACTGAATACCAGGCAGCTGTTCTGCAAGTGACAATTTTAAAGGTTATTGCTAGGGCAAGGGAACATAAACCACTCTTGTATCAAGATAGACCATTCAGCAGATGTCTTCTCCTTGTTCCACTGACTCATGAATCTACAGATTTAATCTGCAGCTTCTGTTCTAAAAGAGGAGCCCATTAGATGGTTTATGGCATATTATAGTGTATATGTCTCTTACATATAGCACTTAAGCTCCTTGTCCTATGTATATTTATTATGTGATTTGTCTCCCCCATGTATACTTTTATATATTGTACTTTTATGCCCTGTACAGTGCTGTGGCTCCTTAACAAATAAAGTGCTTTACAAATAAAGTTATACATACGTGGGGTTTATTTTTGCAGGTGTGACCCTATCTTTGCTTAAACAGACTTTCCCAAGCTAGTGGTCAGTACAAAATGGCTCACACTGGACTCTCTCACCCAGATGGGCCTTTTCTAAGTGGAAAATGATTTATTGTCCCAGACAACCCACAGGTTATGCTCAATTGAACAATTGAGGTATGACAGATCAGATGTCAGGTACAATAACAGCAGAGCACATTCCTGTGACACTACACACTACACTACATGACACTTCAACTACACAGAGGCCCAATAAAAAGGGACTCTTTATGGCAATTAACAGCAACTACAGAATGTAAGGCCTGTTTACTTTTTATTCTCTTATTCATAAACCCACATTTTTTTGTGCCTCTCCTTAGGTCTGTCTTTGCTGTTGTACCCCATACACTGTTGTCCACTACTCAGTTTTTCTTCATATATTGAATTTAGGCCCACTTATGTGTCTAAACTAGGCCTGTCTGGCTATTCTGCTTGTGACAAACTGGGGGGTAGTTCCATCCACCAGGTGTACTAAGTGGGAAAAAATAAAAAGAAGACTATAAAAATTACTAATACTCCCAGGCTAATCCAAAGAGGCCTACTCTAGCTTCACCTCTGCAACAGGCACAACTCAAAACCAGCCTGAATGCACCCAGGTCCTCTGACCCCACGGATAGTGCTTCACTGGATCTCCTTGAGTTGCCCCAAAACTTTAGAAAGCGCCACAGCACTTGGGTAGCATGTGACCACCTGGTGATTAATATGCCCACTCACCTACACCCCAAATCCTACCTGTCTGGGCCCACTGAGCACCTATAAACCTGTAGGTCTCAGAGGTACCAGACAGCCTAGGGCCCCACTACAAATTAACAATGTAAGCAAAGTTACTAGTTTTTTCAGTGCCCACACAAGGGCCAGGGACTCCTTCTCTATAGTGGAATAAGCAACCTCTCTGTCCAGCAACTTTCGGCTTAAGTAAACTATGGGGTGCTCATCACCTTTATCATCCACTTGACTGAGCACTGCCCCAATGCCATAAGTGGATGCATCTGTTTAAACCACAAAACACTTATTATAATCGGGAGCAGCCAGAATGGATGCCTTGATGAGGGCATCCTTTAGCAACTGGAATGCCTCCTCACAAGCTGGTGACCAGGAAATGGTGTGGGAGCCTTATCTTAGTCAAGTCATTAAGGGGCTTTGCTACTGTAATGGGGTACAAATTTCCTATAGTATCCTGCTGTCCCTAGGAATGCCAGCACCTGTTTCTTTGTCCTGGGGGTGGGTCACTGGCTGATTGCTTCCACCTTTGCTGGCTCTGGGTATAAGTGTCCACCTCCCACCCTGTGCTGTATCTACTGAACCTCTGCCATACCCATTTGACACTTGCTAGGTTTAATAGCCAGTCCGGATTCCCTGATTCTAACAAGTACTGCTGAATCTACTATCTCATCAATCTCCTTGTCAATCCTGCCATGGATGTCAGGTGAAATTCGGTAGGCCAATTTCTTGGTGGGTGACTGATTCCCAGTTTCTACCTATGATTTGATAAAAGGGTCACTTCAGGTCTATTCGTGAACAGCACCCCATGGTCTTGTAATACAGTAGTAAGCTGCTCCCTCTGGACAACACTGAGCTGATCTCCTGTTAGCACCTGCTCTACAGATCTGTCTGAACCAGTCTCCCCTAGTGAGTCAGGTCGGGCTTTTGCTTCCTGTTCCTCAGTACACTGGGCCTCCTGAAAATCCCTCCTATCCCTAGTAACCTATTCAAGGGCAAGGGGATAAGATAGGGGTTCATCAGAAAGGGCAGGGATCCTGTCTAATTCTGTCAGAGTCAAGTCTGGCTCCACATTGCTTACCATTCCTAGTGCCTCTGGATTGCTAGCAGCTGGGCTTTCATCCAGGTCACCCCTCCCTCTGGCTACAAATGCAGAATCCTTGGTCTCATAATCTAAATGTTGTGCATTTGCAGCTCTGTCAGGTGTGAGTCTGGCTTTCCTCTGACTACTGATCATCTGGACATCTACTGACACAGTCTTGTCTCTCTGTGTTGCTCTGGTCTGACTGTGGGTCACCGGTGTGACATATCCACTGATCATCTGTCCCAGGTCATTGCCTAGCAGAACATCAGCCGGGAGTCCATCCATCACTCCCACCTCTCGAAATCCATGATCTTCACCCCAATCCAGCATTACTCTTGCCATGGGGACAGTAACTTTGGCACCACCAGCTACAATAATGTCAATTTGCTGGCCAGTAAGAATCTGTTCTGGTGGTACAAGGTGTGGCTGTACTAAAGTGGTGGTGGCCCCAGTATCCAGGAAACCTTCGGCAGGTGTAGATCCTACCATAACAGGATGGAGATGGTTTTGTCTGTTGTCATAGGCAGCCTGCCAAGCTACAGCAACTGAATCCTCTTCCCTTGGCTCTACTTCAACAGGTAATATTGGAGCCACAAAGGTCTCAACATTGGGATCACTGGCAGTTTGAACTGACAGCATATCTTGCTACTGCCTCCTCTGGGGGGGTCAGTATAAATGCAGGCAATTGGGCGCCCTCCAGCTGGTTTGTCCTTTGGAGGAAAAGGGAAGAAGTTGTTCCAGGACAACAAGGTCAAAACAGGCCTCAAAGGTACGAACACCACATCCTTCCATCCACCTTGCAGCCTGGTTGCGCAGTCTGTGATAAAGTCCTGCAATGGTCTCCTCTGGCTTCCTGTGGATGCTGTGAAAGTTAACCATGTAGGTATCTGGGGTTACAGCATAGCGTCTGAGAAGAGCATCCTTGATTCTGTCATAATCCCTTAAATCATCTATTGGGACTTCACTATAGGCCTCCAGGGCCTTTCCGGTGAGTTGGCCAGCCAAATAAATTGCCCAGTCACTCCTTGAGACTCCATTAACCACACAGGCCCTTTCAAATGACTCAAAGAATGTGATTATATCATCACTAGTCTCTGGCATCTTTGGGAAGAAATCTGCTAGCACTGTGAGAGGGGCAGGAACAGTGAAAATAGAGTTGCTTGGGTTGGACCCCTTGGTTTGCCTATCATCAGCTTGGCTTAGTTTTAGGTAACAGTCCAGAAGTTCTGCTCTGATTGCATTTATGCCCATAATACTTTTAGCAATACGCAGTCTGCGATCTTCTGCTGTGTCAAATCCACTGCTAGCATGCCTAGGGCTGATTTCTGTATTTGTCATTGGGGCTGTTTCCATCTGATCCTGAGTTGGATTAACATCCTCCTCCACAAATGGCTCTCTCTCAAGTTCTGCATCAAATGTGCAGAGTAGAAGGAACATATCTTGACGGCTAGCCTCTGGTGCCACAGCAATGCATCTCTCCTGGCACAATGCTAGCAGCTCCTCCCTGTTCATTCTCCGGTAGTTGATAGGCATTCTGCTACTAAACTCCTAACTCTAAGCCAATATAACAAATAACAGGGAGGGACCTGCAACTGTATATATATATATATGTATATATGCAATATGTGCTGTACTCTTCTGCCTTGAGATCCAGTTAACAATACTAGATCCACTCAGTGTAAAGAAACCCAAAAGTTATCCAAACACTGAGGCTGATGAATCCCACCGTTAACTGTCACCAGTCTGTGACAAAACTGGGGGTTAATTCCATCCACCAGGTGTACTAAGTGGGCAAGAGTAAAAAGAAAACTATAAAAATACTAATACTCCCAGGCTAATCCAAAGAGGCCTACTCTAGCTTCACCTCTGCAATAGGCACAACTCAAAACCAGCCTGAATGCACCCAGGTCCTCTGACCCCACGGATGGTGCTTCACTGGATCTCCCTGAGTTGCCCCAAAACTTTAGAAAGTGCCACAGCGCTTGGGTAACATGTGACCACCTGGTGATTAATATGCCCACTCACCTACACCCCAAATCCTATCTGTCTGGGCCCACTGAGCTCCTATAAACCTGTAGGTCTCAGAGGTACCAGACAGCCCAGGGCCCCACTACAAATTAACAATATAAGCAAAGTTACTCTGCAAACCCCAAAAAGGATAAAAATGTAGGTACTTTTCATCAGCCAAGCCAGTTGAGTCATTAATTGGAATTTAATAGGAGAAGTTCACAGCACACAATATTTACAAATAGCAATGTATATAATACACGTACAGCACAGTAAAGAAAAGGTGAAAATGTTCAAAAATATGACCACTTACGTCCCTATTATAAGAAACTGTAAATGGCCTCCGAGGAAGAAGAGGTTTAGCTTAATCCTGGTTTCGGAGATCCAGGGAGTCTTTGCACAACTTGTTGACTGGGTTGCTTCCTCTGCATAGACTAACTTGGGCGAGGCTGTGCAAGGGTTTTCCCAAAAGCAGGGGCACATTCCTAAGGATAATTGACAAGTCCCAGAGCCACTCAGATGGGGCTACACTAGGCTATCAGGACCATTTGGCCCATCAGCCAATCACCTTCACTGCCTGAAGTTGAGCCAAAACCCACATGGTCCTCAGAAAACAGGAAAAATGGCTCCCTGTGGATATACATAAAAATCCTATGTGGGGGAATGGGACACAGGGAGAGACAGGGGTCTGCTTGCAGCAAAGGACCATAAAACAGCAGGAGGTTATAAACATGCACAGACCCTGCAATGTCTAACCCCCCTTAAAACACATACAAAAGAAATATAAATTGTCACACTGCTCCATACCCATTATTTGTTTTATATCCTGTGTTCTGTATACCCAATTCATTATTTGTGTCCTACTAAACCCTGTCAAGTTATTGTGCACCATGTACATGCAATTTAAAATATTTTCTATAGTATATATTCCCATTTCAGTCTATTCAGACATATACACTCAAGGTAAGCAATGTGCAGCTACAGACATTTACAGGAAGCTGCGTCTCTAATGGGCACTGTCTGGTTTTATTAACCCATATTCTCTTATTCAGGTTTGAATGTATATTCATGATAAACCCTGGCATTTTAAGTACAAAAATCCAAAACAGCTGCCCACAGGCCTGACAAATTTGACTATCTATGGCTTCTTACAGAATCCTTGCTTAAATTTTCCAAAAACTGCCAGCCCAGGCCTTTCACTGTTCACATGTCACATGTTCACATGTCATAGTGATCCCTGTCTGTCTATTGTACCTTATTCACTATTATTTACTATGCATTCTGTGTTCTCTGCATCCAAATTATTCTCTGTTTATTCTCTCAACGAGGCTATGGCTAAATATTTGACTCATGTACTTCTGTTGTTTTATTATAAAGAAAGTGTAAATAGCAATAATTGCCTAAATGGGCTGGTAAAGGTAGTAACAGATCCTATGCCTGTACTTTTAAATTCATGGAACACATTGTGCAGATGGAGTCACTGAATTGAATGCAGGTATTCTGAAATTAGCAAATTTCATCAGTCATCACTATGGCAAGGTGGCATATTCCACTAGTGTCAAGATAGGACATTAAGCAGGGGGCATTCTCCCTGTTCCACTGACCCATCAATCTACAGTGTTAATCTGCAGTGACTGTCCTAACAGAGGAGTCCATTACATGGTTTGTGATTAATTACAGTGTATATATGGGGTTAAAGATGTTGTGCAACTGCACCTCTCTATTGCCAAATTGCATAAAGATAGAGGACACCAGAAGTTACATCCAACAGAAAAATATAGCCTCACTGATTGCAGCTACTCACTCAGCACCTTAGATGATTTTTTCCTGTGACCCACGTATCTCCCTGGTGCCCACAGCCTGAGTGGGCACTGTGGGCACACATTCAGTCAGGAAAGGGTCCCTACCAGCTACCCAAGAAGAGCAGTACAGGAGAACAGCAGCAGCCAGAGATCAGGGAGCTCCCAGCCAAGAGAAGAGATGACACAGAGCAAACACAGTCAAGACTGCAACCCATCTCCCCATGTGAGGGAGAGAGGGACCAGTCCTAGACACTGAAGGGGCTTAAATGACACCAGGGTGAGCCAGGAGAAGCCTCTCTGACCATGTTTAGCAGCCCCACCAGGGGGTCAGCCAGGCAGAGTACACTCCCTGCTGAAGTGCTGAATTCCACATTGATGAGGGAAGCAATAGGGGCAGAACAGAAATGTAGAAGGTTGCCCTCCCCTTTCCATGCTCCTACTGACTTGGCTTCCTCATGGGATTTTGGAGAGCCTCTCCAGCCTCTCGAGGGTAGACCCACACACAAGAAGGATATGCTCAGTGGGAAAAACAGGGGAGCAAGACTCAGCCGTGGGAATCTATTTGCAACACATTGCCTCCCTGAGCTGAAGGTCTGGGGCTTGAGCCCTATTCATTACTGCACTCAACATTGATCATCTTTTTACAAGTTTATTGGCATTTTCCACTTCTCTCCCCAATTGGACTAAGGCTCTTGGGAACAAGGGCCTTTCTCCTTCACCTCATGGCAGATCCGGACTGAGAATTAAAATAGGCCTAGCATTTCAGGTACACAGAGGCCTAATCAGCCCACATAGAGGCCCTATCTGCCCCCACCAGCCCACTAAATACTAACTTTCTATGGGACCTTATAGCAGCCTCCCTGGCATTTGGCAGAACCCACAGATTGCCAGTCCAGGCCTGCCTCATGGTAACGCTTCTGCCTGATCTCCAGGCATCCTGCAGAAGGTTTGGGCAGAGCAAGGTTTATATTGCTGAGCTGCTTGGGACCTTTTACCCTGTTTCTTGTCTGCACACACCTAAAAAATGTAGCATAGGAGGGCTGGGAAGAAGGGCCTAGACCCATTACTGCCTCAAATCTCTCCTGAGGTCCTGGAGCTATTGTTGGGTCAGATTATGCAGATTTGCTTTCATCCAGACTTCTAGGCAGGGGCCCTGTCTGCTGGAGTCCCCAAGCTTCCTATATAAGTAAATTAAAAACTTAAGGCTTTTTCTGGGATGTTTTTGCTACAATAAAACTTTTTTACTACATCAAATTATGGAGTGTGGTGTGGTATGTGCCAGCCCTTTACTATTATCTATTCACAACACATTGCCTCCCTGAGCTGAAGGTCTGGGGCTTGAGCACCTGGACCCCCATTTTTCTGGGTAAGTTAAATTTATTCATTACTGCACTCAATATTGAACATCTTTTTACAAGTTTCTTTGTATTGCATACTTCCAGAGGGAGGCCTATGTCACTTCTCTCCCCAATTGGACAAAGGCTCTGGGGAACAAGGGCCTTTCTCCTTCCCCTCATTGCTAAGGCTTCTGCCTGCTCTCCAGGCATTCTGTAAAAGGTTTGGACAGAGCAAGGTTTATATTGCTGACTGGGTTGGGACCTTTTACCCTGTTTCTTGTCTGCACATGCCTAAAAAATGTAGCATGGGAGGGCTGGGCAGAAGGGCCTAGACCCATTCCTGCCTCAAATCACTCCTGAGTTCTTGGAGCTATTGTTGGGTTGGATTATGCAAATTAGCTTTCATCCAGACTCCAGGCAGGGGCATCTATTGCCGTGTCTGCTGGCCTCCCCAAGCATCCTATACAAGTCAATGAAACTCTGCTGTGGGCTGGCAGGCCCCCAGGCTCATGAATCTCTTTCTTCCCCAAGGACTTCCAGAGGGAGACATCTGCCTCTTCTCTTCCAAAGTGGGCTAACACTCAGGGGAACAAGGGCCTTGCTCCTTCCTCTCCTGGTAAGGCTTTCACCTGCTCTCCAGGTGCCCCACCAAAAATTTGGGCAGCACAAGGTTCCCTTCACATAGCATAGGAGAGCCTAGATCCAGTCCTGCCTCAAATATCTCCTGGGCTCCTGGAAATCTTGCTAGGTCTGATTAGGCAAGTTAGTTCTCATCCAGACTTCAAGGCAGGGGCATCTTTTGCCCTGTCTGTGGAGCTCCCCAAACATCCTATACAAGTAAACAAGACTCCACTGTGGATGAGCAGACCCCTGGTCTGGTTCATCTTTTTGTTTCCCCAGGGAATTCTGGAGGAGGCATCTGCTGTATCTCTCCCCAAGCAGGCTAAGGCCCAGGGGATCAAGGACATGACTTCTTCCCCTCCTAAGAAGGCTTCTGTCTGTTCTCTGGGTGTCATGCATAAAGCCTGGGCTTCAATTCACCCTGCTTCCTGTCTGCACATGCCTGAAAAATGTAGCATGGGATGGGTGAATGGGAAGGCCTAGAACCAGTCCTGCCATGAACCTTTTCTATGCTCCTGGAACTATTGTTTTTGGGCAGTGGCATCTCTTGCCCTGTCTGCAGAGCTCCCCAAGCATCCTAATCAAGTAAATGAGACTCTGCTTTGGTCAGTCAGGCCCCCAGGCTCATTCGTCATTTTCTGACTAGGGACTTTGGGAGGGAGGCATTTGCTCCTTCTCTCCCTGAGTAGGCCAAGGCTCTGGAACAAGGTCCCAACTCCTTTCCACTGTATGTTTGGGCAGCACAAGGTTCCTATCTCTGACCTGGTTGGGACTACACCATCTGGTTTCTGTCTGAAAAAATGTAACATAGGAAAGCCTAGACCATTTCTGCCTCTAGTCTCTCCTGTGCTCTTGGGAGTATTGCTGGGTCTGCCTATGCAAATTAGTTCTCATCAAGACTTCCAGCCAGGGGCATCTCTAGTCATGTTTGCTGAGCCCCCCAAGCATCCTATACAAGTTAGCACAGATGCCTGTTCTGGGAGGGTTGGCCTGGTAGTGCCACAGCAACTCAGAAGAGCTGAGAATGTTTGGCAGTAAAAGGGGTATGGGCCTAATTACTTTCTAGATCTAACTATTGCAGTCCTGATATTGTAAAACCTTTTACCAGATGTTAATAGGGGAACCAATATTCGAGATGGATGGAAAATGTCTCCCACTATACTATTTCTCATCAAATAACCAGCTTCTTAAAGTGTTGTAATATAGGCAAAATAGGTTTTCCTATAATTATTCTGCTGTCCTAATTATCCTCTGCTTTTTTTTACTGAACCTTACCCAAACCACACTGGGATATCACTGCATAAAATACTCTCCATAGTGCCACAGTAGAAAGATGTATGAATTTCGGGAGAGAGGCTACTTTTTTTTAAATTTATGCAAAAAATACAACCATTGATTCACTTTCTTAGTAATAGAAGCAGTATTGTAAAGGTCATCAGCAAAGTTCACTCCAATAAACTTCACATTCAACAGCAGTACCCTCTATATGCAGTAGATAATGATCATCAACTTTCATTCTGAAATCAATTACCATCAATTTGGACTTTTCATTATTTAGGAATAAGTTGTTATTTTGACACCACTCCACAAATTCCTCATCCCCTTCCTATTGTGACAGGGTGTTTGGAAAACACCACTGGCTTGCAGGAAAGTGCATGAAAAAGAGTACATTTAAACTGCAAGATAGGTGTTGCAGAGGGATACTCAGCTCAGGTAGGGTTAATATTCCCTGTCAGCCAGGCAATTAAGTGGCAAGCTGAGAGAGAGGATCTACCTGGCATGGGGCGTAACTACAGAGGAAGCAGACCCTGCGCTTGCAGGGGGCCCAGTAGAATAGGGGGCCCAGTGAGGCCCTAATTAATAGCCAATTTCAATATGTTTGGGTACAACAGGCCACCTTATCAATATTTTGGGGCCCTAAATTGAATTTGCTGTGGGGCCCAGTGACATATAGTTACGCCACTGTACCTGGCAATATAAAAGGACTGTGTGAGCACAGTTTAGGGCTCTCCAAACACCTCCTAGAGTGGAGGGAAGTGTGGTGCTGTGAGAGACACTGCCTGGCAGAAGGAGCTTTGCTGCCAGCAATAGAGTTCCAGAGGTTGGAGCCTTAATACCCACGCTGGTGAGTCTGAATCCCAGGAGGGGAAGCCAGCAGGGCTGAGTGTGAAGCCCAAATGCTCTGAAGTTCCAGAGGGTGAGAGTTTCCCTTGATGGTGAGCAACCAGAGGGGGGGAAACCTTGGATGTTTTGTAGTGTTTTTGCTGAACTGTACCCTGAACATTTTTCTGTTGCATTTTTGTTGGCAATACACAGTGCTTAATAAACCTGTGTTTTGTTCAAAACCTTGGTGTCCCTGTCTCTAAGCTCCAAATCCTATGCTACCTGCCTACCAAATGCTAATTCCCCCAAAAAGTGCATGTCACACTATGTAAGCAATAATTGTTAATAATCAGGCCCACTACTGTTTTATGATGTGATTCAAGCTATACTGAGCCAGTATATTAGGGTATACTGAACCCTACTCTTTTAACAAATGCTCTGTAAAGCTACAAAGTTGTTGTTTTCTTTCTATGCAGGCCATCTCCTATTTATATTCCAGTCTCTTATTCAAATCAATGCATGATTGCGTTAATCTCAAGTGTATAGCGAAGATCTGCAGGACACATGTTATAATCCAAGATGGCTGTTGTATAACAATCTAAACAGCACCCTGTTATCTGATTATGACTTTATCATCACACTGCAAATTTGTTATTTAGTGATGTTTAATGTACTATTGGCCTTAAACAGTATACTATTAGGTTTAAAAAAGAAATCCTGTAACACATATAAAGTAATAATTGCCTGTTGTAAAGTAGGTGGGCTTGGTTGCCTCAAAGTATACAAGATAGTAGAAGTGTGTTTCTGAGCTGTTTTATAGTTATGTTATATCCATGTATTGCATCATTTATTTTGTGTAAATCTTTTATCTAAACATTATAGATCACTGTTTTGTTGTGTTGAATTAAACGCTTTAAGATTTATCTGAGAGGTGGGCTGGTGGCCTTACAGCATACATGGCTGTTTCAATGTGTTTCCCTAGTGTTTTACAGGGCTTCAGCCTAGAGCACTTCAAATTTATAATGAAACCTGAAAATCCAGAACATGTTATACCTCGAGTCCTTTCATCAGCAGATGTGTGCTCAAATGCTGAGCAAATGTGTGTATTCAGTAGTCAAGTAGGGTGGTGTCATAGAATTCAGGTTACACAAAGGAGGTCAGTCATGCACCCTGGCTACCATGTTATGTTTTTGGATGGCTATGAACAAGATGAGCAACTTTTGACTTGCATGTCTCAATCCTGTAATTTTCTTCCTTCCTGTGTGTAGCCTATCTGCATGGACATCTCCCCTTTCAGGTAAAGGGATAATCTCTCACTTTGCAGTACATATGTGAAAAAGTGCATGTGATGACCCAAACATGTTGTTTGGTATTTGATAAATTACCACTTTCAAACGCAAACTTGCCCTTGTCCCTTATTTGATTGCCCTCCATGTTTACTATGCTAAGTCTTTGCCACTCCTGCTGCCCCTGTTCTATCCAGCTCCGCAGTTTCCTCACACACTCCCAAAACATACAGGAAAGTTAATAAAAATTGGCCCTAGTGTGTGAATATGATAAGGTCCTTAGGTTAAGCTCTGTTCTGACAGTGGCTGATGTGAATGATGTTTATGAGTTAGCACAAGATATATAACAGATAAATAAAAAAAAACATCTCCAGAGACCATGTATTATGAAGTGATGCGAAGTGGAGACTTTCCTGTCGCCTGTTTAGCAGATTTCTATCATTGCCCTGGCTACACTCCATAAAAATCCTTGGGTGGTCCTGGTATACATTTGCAGAATAGTGGTGGCACATTCGACTTGCCCAACGGTGAAGGAAGAACTGCCATACAGTAAACTCTGAGATCTGGGCCCCCTTGTACCCTGGTTCCCTAAGGGACAGTGTCTACTGTAAGGGAGCTATACCACTGCATCTGTGTATACAAATGGTTTGCAAGCATTACTGATTAAAAAGAGAACAATTATATGAATTTTTAGAAATTCCTTTAACTCACATGGCAGAATAGTGTTTCTTTTTTTTTTTTCATTTTTACCAGTCAAAAAATAATACAAACCAGAGATTAAATGAGCTGGGGGCATTTTAAGAAAGAAGATATAAAGATTATGTTTTTTATTCATTATTGGTAACACCTTAATTGTACAGTCAGGAAACCTGTTATAAGTACAAGTAACACTTACAGTGTATTGAATAAAATACATTTTATACAAGTACCACAAAAATAAATTAATCTCATCACAGATTCCCTGTGTTTGTAAAAGAGTTAGGGTTAGAAGAATTATATAGATAACATTCATTTAAATTTCCATATCCAGAATGTGCCAAAGTTCTACAGACAGGATAGAGTGGTTGTCTGTTCAAAGTCAGACCATGCTGGAATCGCTGATCCATGATGTATTACTTGTGGATTGTTGAAGAAAACCAGCAGCTAACTACAGAAACCGGGTTGTTCCTGAAAAATAAAAATGCAAGTTAGTTATAGGGTCACATTTATAGAAAGGAGATTGAGACTTCAAGTTTTTGTTACTTTGTGTGTGGATGAGATGTTGATGTGTGAACAGTGGACTAAGCAGAGGAACTTTGTAAAAAAAAGATTTTTGAGTATGAATATAGATTAAAATATTAGACAATACTGCATTTATGTTTAAATGAAACCAAAAAATTGGTCAGACATTTTGAGCTTGGTGAAGAATGAATACAATGCAGATTTCAAATTTAAAAATGATTGAACTAATGCTGAGTATAATACCAGTAGCTGAATCATTGTGAAGTGATTTTGTAACAAATAGTTGGGGTTTAGATGTCAGTGCTAGAGTTATGAACTGGGGGTTGGGGTTTGAAAACATAAGCATGAGTGTTGCTGCTGTACATTGTTATAGGGTAGGGTGAGAACTTTGTTACCAAAAAAACCAAAGGGAGGGGAGAGTGTGGTTTCGGGGACTCAGTGTTTGGGTTTGTGTTGGAGGTAAGATTTGGGGTTGGGGTAACAGTTTGAAAGTTGAAAAAATATAGGGTTGTAAAACTTGAGGGTTGCAGCTGTACAGGGTTATAGGGAAGAGTAAAGACCAAGAGTACCAAAGGGAGGGGCAAGTGTGGGTTGAGGGATTAAGGGTAAGTGTTGGTGTTAGAGGGAAGATTTGGTGTTGGGCTTCACACTCAGTTTGAGGGAAGGACAAAGAAAGGGTTGGGAAGATTGAGGGTTGCTCAGGTTTTGCAAGGTTAGGGTTGGTGTTTGGTTTAGGAGTTAGGATTGGAAAAAGATAGGGTTTATAAAAATTTAGGGATAGAAAAAAATAGGGTTGGAAAAAGATAGGGTTGGGCAAACATGTCACATGAAGGGTGTAACAGTTTCTATAACTGTAATACTAAGGGCGTGGTATATCTGCTATAATGCAAAAGTTGTGAAAAACAATATGTAGGTCACACTACTCGCAGTTTAACCCTTTTCCTGCCAGCCGTTCTGCCCTAGATGCGAACATCTACTGCCAAGCAGTTTTTAGATATTTTGCATTCTTTCAATTTAAGGGCCTTTCCTGGGGTGGTCTTTTAGTTTACCCAGGAAAACAATATATATTTTTTTCAGGACAACCTGAACTTTCACAATATGCAAGAATGTTGGTGCAATTCTACTTCTGCAAAAAAAATACAGGCTGCAAATTGTATAATAAAATGAAAAAAATCATGTTTCACAAAGAACAATCACATATATCAGAAACCTCATTTATTTTATGTACGAGAACACAGCCGATTTAGAAAGGTCTATGTCTTCAGAATGCGGAAATACCAAATATATATAGTTTTTTGGAGATTTCTAACTTGTATAGCTCAAAATCTACAAGCAGTACACTACTAAATTTCCAAAGCACCTCTCCCCAAACAGCATACTTTTGATTTCAAGGCCAAACATTCCGCTAACAGTAGTTTACCCTAGAAAACTACCCATTATTAGAAAGAACAGATTCTGGTGAATCAAAAATGGGTAATTATATCTTTGTACTCCAAACAACCAAGTTGCAATTGTTTCCTAAAGTTATACTGTTTTATAGAAATTGGTGAATTTCTTTAAATAAATGGCCTGCTATTTCAGGTACTACAAAATGAACACATTTACATCGTTTTGGGAGGTGGCAAAGGTATAAAAAAGTACGCTCACCACAGAAAACCATATATTTTCGGAAAGTACACATTCCCCCAAATCCAAATTGGGTATGCATGTCTTTATTCTCTAAAGCACCAAGCTGCAAAATGTTCCTAAATTTGGCAATTTTGGTGACATTTCCAAAAATCACCTTAAAGCTTCCACCCTGCCGCATTGTATGTCCCACATACTATTGAGTAGCAAGATAAATCACCCCAAATATGAAAGCCTGGGTCCTCTGAACAGTTTGATGCCCAATATGTATATGTGTACCTAAGCACATGGCATATAGGGGCCCCAAACTGAAGACCCCCATATGGTCTGTCATTTCAGGTGCTGCAAAATTTGGTGATTTTGGTGACATTTCCAAAAATCACCTTAAAATTTCAACCCTGCAGCATCGTATTACCCACATAATTTAAGGTATAAAAACAAATCACCCCAAATATGAAAGCCTAGGGTCCTCTGAACAGTTTGATGCCCAAATGTATAGGTGTTCACAAGCATGTGGCATATAGGGGCCCCAAAAGGAAGACCCCCCATATGGATTGTCATTTCAGGTACTGCAAAATCAACACATTTACATCATTTTGGGGGGGGGCAACAGTAGAAAAAAGTATATTCACCCCAGCAAACCATATATTTTCGGAAAGTACACATTCCCACGAATCTAAATTGGGTATGCATGTCTTTGTACTCCACAGTACCAAGCCGCAAACCATTCCTAAATTTGGTGATTTTGGTGACATTTCCAAAAATTACTTCAAAAGTTCTACCCTGCAGCACCGTATTACCCACATACATTTAGGTATCAAGAGAAATCACCCCAAATATGAAAGCCCAGGGTTCTCTGAACAGTTTGACGCCTAATATGTATAGGTATACCCAAGCACGTGGCATATAGGGGCCCCAAAATGAAGACCCCCATATGGTCTGTCATTTCAGGTACTGCAAAATCAACACATTTACATTGTTTAGGGGGGGCAAAAGTAGAAAAAATTAGTTCACCCCAGAAAACCATATATTTTCTGAAAGTACACATTCCCACGAAACTAAATTGGGTATGCATGTCATTGTACTACAAAGTACCAAGCTGCAAACCATTCATAAATTTTGTGATTTTGGTGACATTTCCAAAAATCACCTCAAAATTTCTAACCTGCAGCATCGTACTACCCACATACTTTTAGGTATCAAGAGAAATCACCCCAAATATGAAAGCCTAGGGTCCTCTGAACAGTTTGATGCCAAATATGTATAAGTGTACCCAAGCATGTGGCATATAAGGGCCCCAAAACGAAGACCCCCATATGGTCTGTCATTTCAGGTACTGCAAAATCAACACATTTACATCGTTTAGGGGGGGCAAAAGTAGAAAAAATTAGTTCACCCCAGAAAACCATATATTTTCGGAAAGTACACATTCCCACGAATCTAAATTGGGTATGCATGTCGTTGTACTACAAAGTACCAAGCCGCAAACCATTCATAAATTTTGTGATTTTGGTGACATTTCCAAAAATCACCTCAAAATTTCTACCCTGCTGCATCGTACTACCCACATACTTTTAGGTATCAAGAGAAATCACCCCAAATATGAAAGCCTAGGGTCCTCTGAACAGTTTGATGCCAAATATGTATAAGTGTACCCAAGCATGTGGCATATAGGGGCCCCAAAACGAAGACCCCCATATGGTCTGTCATTTCAGGTACTGCAAAATCAACACATTTACATCGTTTTGGGGAGGCAAAAGTAGAAAAAAGTATGTTCACCCCAGAAAACCATATATTTTCGGAAAGTACACATTCCCATGAATCTAAATTGTGTATGTATGCCTTTGTACTACAAAGTACAAATGCGCAAACCACACCTAAATTTGATGATTTTGGTGACATTTCCAAAAATCACTTCAAAATTTCTAGCCTGCAGCATCGTATTACCCACATACTTTTAGGTATCAAGACAAATCCCCCCAAATATGAAAGCCTAGGGTCCTCTAAACAGTTTGATGCCCAATATGTATAGGTGTACCCAAGCATGTGGCATATAGGGGCCCCAAAACGAAGACCCCATATGGTCTGTCATTTCAGGTACTGCAAAATCAACACATTTACATTGTTTTGGGGGGGCAAAAGTTGAAAAAAGTACGTTCACCCCAGAAAACCATATATTTTCGGAAAGTACACATTCCCACGAATCTAAATTGGGTATGCATGTCTTTGTACTCCAAAGTACCAAGCCGCAAACCATTCCTATATTTGGTGATTTTGGTGACATTTCCAAAAATTACTTCAAAAGTTCTACCCTGCAGCACCGTATTACCCAGATACATTTAGGTATCAAGAGAAATCACCCCAAATATGAAAGCCCAGGGTTCTCTGAACAGTTTGATGCCTAATATGTATAGGTGTACCCAAGCACATGGCATATAGGGGCCCCAAAACGAAGACCCCCATATGGTCTGTCATTTCAGGTACTGCAAAATCAACACATTTACGTCGTTTAGGGGGGGCAAAAGTTGAAAAAAGTACGTTCACCCCAGAAAACCATATATTTTAGGAAAGCACACATTCCCCCGAATCTAAATTGGGTATGCATGTCTTTGTACTCCAAAGTACCAAGCCGCAAACCATTCCTATATTTGGTGATTTTGGTGACATTTTCATAAATTACTTCAAAAGTTCTACCCTGCAGCACCGTATTACCCACATACATTTAGTTATCAAGAGAAATCACCCCAAATATGAAAGCCCAGGGTTCTCTGAACAGTTTGATGCCTAATATTTATAGGCATACCCAAGCACGTGGCATATAGGGGCGCCAAAATGAAGACCCCGATATGATCTGTCATTTCAGGTACTGCAAAATCAACACATTTACATAGTTTAGGGGGGGGAAAAGTTGAAAAAAGTACGTTCACCCCAGAAAACCATATATTTTTGGAAAGTACACATTCCCACGAATCTAAATTGGGTATGCATGTCTTTGTACTCCAAAGTACCAAGCCGCAAACCATTCCTATATTTGGTAATTTTGGTGACATTTCCAAAAATTACTTTAAAAGTTCTACCTTGCAGCACCCCCGTATTACCCACATACATTTAGGTATCAAGAGAAATCACCCCAAATATGAAAGCCCAGGGTTCTCTGAACAGTTTGATGCCTAATATGTATAGGTGTACCCAAGCACATGGCATATAGGGGCCCCAAAACGAAGACCCCATATGGTCTGTCATTTCAGGTACTGCAAAATCAACACATTTACATTGTTTTGGGGGGGCAAAAGTTGAAAAAAGTACGTTCACACCAGAAAACCATATATTTTCGGAAAGTACACATTCCCCTGAATCTAAATTAGGTATGCATGTCTTTGTACTCCAAAGTACCAAGCCGCAAACCATTCCTATATTTGGTAATTTTGGTGACATTTCCAAAAATTACTTTAAAAGTTCTACCCTGCAGCACCCCCGTATTACCCACATACATTTAGGTATCAAGAGAAATCACCCCAAATATGAAAGCCCAGGGTTCTCTGAACAGTTTGATGCCTAATATGTATAGGTGTACCCAAGCACATGGCATATAGGGGCCCCAAAACGAAGACCCCATATGGTCTGTCATTTCAGGTACTGCAAAATCAACACATTTACACTGTTTTGGGGGGGCAAAAGTTGAAAAAAGTACGTTCACACCAGAAAACCATATATTTTCGGAAAGTACACATTCCCCTGAATCTAAATTAGGTATGCATGTCTTTGTACTCCAAAGTACCAAGCCACAAACCATTCCTATATTTGGTGATTTTGGTGACGTTTCCAAAAATTACTTCAAAAGTTCTACCCTGCAGCACCGTATTACCCACATACATTTAGTTATCAAGAGAAATCACCCCAAATATGAAAGCCCAGGGTTCTCTGAACAGTTTGATGCCTAATATGTATAGGTGTACCCAAGCATATGGCATATAGGGGCCCCAAAACGAAGACCCCCATATGGTCTGTCATTTCAGGTACTGCAAAATCAACACATTTACATTGTTTTGGGGGGGCAAAAGTTGAAAAAAGTACGTTCACCCCAGAAAACCATATATTTTCGGAAAGTACACATTCCCACGAATCTAAATTGGGTATGCATGTCTTTGTACTCCAAAGTACCAAGCCGCAAACCATTCCTATATTTGGTGATTTTGGTGACATTTCCAAAAATTACTTCAAAAGTTCTACCCTGCAGCACCGTATTACCCACATACATTTAGGTATCAAGAGAAATCACCCCAAATATGAAAGCCCAGGGTTCTCTGAACAGTTTGATGCCTAATATGTATAGGTGTACCCAAGCACATGGCATATAGGGGCCCCAAAACGAAGACCCCATATGGTCTGTCATTTCAGGTACTGCAAAATCAACACATTTACATCGTTTTGGGGGGGCAAAAGTTGAAAAAAGTACGTTCACCCCAGAAAACCATATATTTTCGGAAAGTACACATTCCCACAAATCTAAATTGGGTATGCATGTCTTTGTACTCCAAAGTACCAAGCGCAAACCATTCCTATATTTGGTGATTTTGGTGACATTTCCAAAAATTACTTCAAAAGTTCTACCCTGCAGCACAATATTACCCACTTACATTTAGGTATCAAGAGAAATCACCCCAAATATGAAAGCCCAGGGTTCTCTGAACAGTTTGATGGCTAATATGTATAGGTGTACCCAAGCACGTGGCATATAGGGGCCCCAAAACGAAGACCCCATATGGTCTGTAATTTAAGGTACTGCAAAATCAACACATTTACATTGTTTTGGGGGGGCAAAAGTAGAAAAAAGTACGTTCACCCCAGAAAACCATATATTTTCGGAAAGTACACATTACCCCGAATCTAAATTAGGTATGCATGTCTTTGTACTCCAAAGTACCAAGCCGCAAACCATTCCTATATTTGGTGATTTTGGTGACATTTCCAAAAATTACTTCAAAAGTTCTACCCTGCAGCACCGTATTACCCACATACATTTAGTTATCAAGAGAAATCACCCCAAATATGAAAGCCCAGGGTTCTCTGAACAGTTTGATGCCCAATATGTATAGTTGTACCCAAGCACGTGGCATATAGGGGCCCCAAAAAGAAGACCCCCATATGGTCTGTCATTTAAGGTACTGCAAAATCAACACATTTACATCATTTTGGGGGGGCAAAAGTAGAAAAAAGTACGTTCACCCCAGAAAACCATATATATTCGGAAAGTACACATTCCCTTGAATCTAAATTGGGTATGAATGTCTTTGTACTCCAAAGTACCAAGCCGCAAACCATTCCTATATTTGGTGATTTTGGTGACATTTCCAAAAATTACTTCAAAAGTTCTACCCTGCAGCACCGTATTACCCACATACATTTAGGTATCAAGAGAAATCACCCCAAATATGAAAGCCCAGGGTTCTCTGAACAGTTTGATGCCTAATATGAATAGGTGTACCCAAGCACATGGCATATAGGGGCCCCAAAATGAAGACCCCATATGGTCTGTCATTTCAGGTACTGCAAAATCAACACATTTACATCGTTTTGGGGGGGCAAAAGTTGAAAAAAGTACGTTCACACCAGAAAACCATATATTTTCGGAAAGTACACATTCCCACAAATCTAAATTGGGTATGCATGTCTTTGTACTCCAAAGTACCAAGCCGCAAACCATTCCTATATTTGGTGATTTTGGTGACATTTCCAAAAATTACTTCAAAAGTTCTACCCTGCAGCACCGTATTATCCACATACATTTAGGTATCAAGAGAAATCACCCCAAATATGAAAGCCCAGGGTTCTCTGAACAGTTTGATGGCTAATATGTATAGGTGTACCCAAGCACGTGGCATATAGGGGCCCCAAAACGAAGACCCCCATATGGTCTGTCATTTCAGGTACTGCAAAATCAACACATTTACATCGTTTTGGGGGGGCAAAAGTTGAAAAAAGTACGTTCACACCAGAAAACCATATATTTTCGGAAAGTACACATTCCCACAAATCTAAATTGGGTATGCATGTCTTTGTACTCCAAAGTACCAAGCCGCAAACCATTCCTATATTTGGTGATTTTGGTGACATTTCCAAAAATTACTTCAAAAGTTCTACCCTGCAGCACCGTATTACCCACATACATTTAGTTATCAAGAGAAATCACCCCAAATATGAAAGCCCAGGGTTCTCTGAACAGTTTGATGCCTAATATGTATAGGTGTACCCAAGCACGTGGCATATAGGGGCCCCAAAACGAAGACCCCCATATGGTCTGTCATTTCAGGTACTGCAAAATCAACACATTTACATTGTTTTGGGGGGGCAAAAGTTGAAAAAAGTACGTTCACCCCAGAAAACCATATATTTTCGCAAAGTACACATTCCCACGAATCTAAATTGGGTATGCATGTCTTTGTACTCCAAAGTACCAAGCCGCAAACCATTCCTATATTTCGTAATTTTGGTGACATTTCCAAAAATTACTTCAAAAGTTCTACCCTGCAGCACCGTATTACCCACATACATTTAGGTATCAAGAGAAATCACCCCAAATATGAAAGCCCAGGGTTCTCTGAACAGTTTGATGCCTAATATGTATATGTGTACCCAAGCATGTGGCATATAGTAGCCCCAAAATGAAGACCCCCATATGGTCTGTCATTTCAGGTACTGCAAAATCAACACATTTAGATCCGTTAGGGGGGGCAAATGTAGAAAAAAATTCGTTCACCCCAGAAAACCATATATTTTCGGAAAGTACACATTCCCACAAATCTAAATTGGGTATGCATGTCTTTGTACTCCAAAGTACCAAGCCGCAAACCATTCCTATATTTGGTGATTTTGGTGACATTTCCAAAAATTACTTCAAAAGTTCTACCCTGCAGCACCGTATTACCCACATACATTTAGTTATCAAGAGAAATCACCCCAAATATGAAAGCCCAGGGTTCTCTGAACAGTTTAATGCCTAATATGTATAGGTGTACCCAAGCACGTGGCATATAGGGGCCCCAAAACGAAGACCCCTGTCATTTCAGGTACTGCAAAATCAACACATTTACATCATTTTGGGGGGGCAAAATTTGAAAAAAGTACGTTCACCCCAGAAAACCATATATTTTCGGAAAGTACACATTCCCACGAATCTAAATTGGGTATGCATGTCTTTGTACTCCAAAGTACCAAGCCGCAAACCATTCCTATATTTGGTAATTTTGGTGACATTTCCAAAAATTACTTCAAAAGTTCTACCCTGCAGCACCGTATTACCCACATACATTTAGGTATCAAGAGAAATCACCCCAAATATGAAAGCCCAGGGTTCTCTGAACAGTTTGATGCCCAATATGTATAGTTGTACCCAAGCACGTGGCATATAGGGGCCCCGAAAAGAAGACCCCCATATGGTCTGTCATTTAAGGTACTGCAAAATCAACACATTTACATCCGTTAGGGGGGGCAAAAGTAGAAAAAAATTTGTTCACCCCAGAAAACCATATATTTTCGGAAAGTACACATTCCCACAAATCTAAATTGGGTATGCATGTCTTTGTACTCCAAAGTACCAAGCCGCAAACCATTCCTATATTTGGTGATTTTGGTGATATTTCCAAAAATTACTTCAAAAGTTCTACCCTGCAGCACCGTATTACCCACATACATTTAGTTATCAAGAGAAATCACCCCAAATATGAAAGCCCAGGGTTCTCTGAACAGTTTGATGCCCAATATGTATAGTTGTACCCAAGCACGTGGCATATAGGGGCCCCGAAAAGAAGACCCCCATATGGTCTGTCATTTAAGGTACTGCAAAATCAACACATTTACATTGTTTTGGGGGGGCAAAAGTAGGAAAAAGTACGTTCACCCCAGAAAACCATATATATTCGGAAAGTACACATTCCCTTGAATCTAAATTGGGTATGCATGTCTTTGTACTCCAAAGTACCACGCCGCAAACCATTCCTATATTTGGTGATTTTGGTGACATTTCCAAAAATTACTTCAAAAGTTCTACCCTGCAGCACCGTATTACCCACATACATTTAGGTATCAAGAGAAATCACCCCAAATATGAAAGCCCAGGGTTCTCTGAACAGTTTGATGCCTAATATGTATAGGTGTACCCAAGCACATGGCATATAGGGGCCCCAAAACGAAGACCCCATATGGTCTGTCATTTCAGGTACTGCAAAATCAACACATTTACAACGTTTTGGGGGGGAAAAGTTGAAAAAAGTACGTTCACACCAGAAAACCATATATTTTCGGAAAGTACACATTCCCACAAATCTAAATTGGGTATGCATGTCTTTGTACTCCAAAGGACCAAGCCGCAAACCATTCCTATATTTGGTGATTTTGGTGACATTTCCAAAAATTACTTCAAAAGTTCTACCCTGCAGCACCGTATTATCCACATACATTTAGGTATCAAGAGAAATCACCCCAAATATGAAAGCCCAGGGTTCTCTGAACAGTTTGATGGCTAATATGTATAGGTGTACCCAAGCACGTGGCATATAGGGGCCCCAAAACGAAGACCCCCATATGGTCTGTCATTTCAGGTACTGCAAAATCAACACATTTACATCGTTTTGGGGGGCAAAAGTTGAAAAAAGTACGTTCACACCAGAAAACCATATATTTTCGGAAAGTACACATTCCCCCGAATCTAAATTAGGTATGCATGTCTTTGTACTCCAAAGTACCAAGCCGCAAACCATTCCTATATTTGGTGATTTTGGTGACATTTTCAAAAATTACTTCAAAAGTTCTACCCTGCAGCACCGTATTACCCACATACATTTAGGTATCAAGAGAAATCACCCCAAATATGAAAGCCCAGGGTTCTCTGAACAGTTTGATGCCTGATATGTATAGGTGTACCCAAGCACATGGCATATAGGGGCCCCAAAACGAAGACCCCATATGGTCTGTCATTTCAGGTACTGCAAAATCAACACATTTACATCGTTTTGGGGGGGCAAAAGTTGAAAAAAGTACGTTCACACCAGAAAACCATATATTTTCGGAAAGTACACATTCCCACAAATCTAAATTGGGTATGCATGTCTTTGTACTCCAAAGTACCAAGCCGCAAACCATTCCTATATTTGGTAATTTTGGTGACATTTCCAAAAATTACTTCAAAAGTTCTACCCTGCAGCACCGTATTACCCACATACATTTAGGTATCAAGCGAAATCACCCCAAATATGAAAGCCCAGGGTTCTCTGAACAGTTTGATGGCTAATATGTATAGGTGTACCCAAGCACGTGGCATATAGAGGCCCCAAAATGAAGACCCCCATATGGTCTGTCATTTCAGGTACTGCAAAATCAACACATTTACATCGTTTAGAGGGGGCAAAAGTAGAAAAAAATTTGTTCACCCTAGAAAACCATATATTTTCGGAAAGTACACATTCGCATGAATCTAAATTGGGTATGCATGTCTTTGTACTCTAAAGTACCCAGCCGCAAACCATTCCTATATTTGGTGATTTTGGTGACATTTCCAAAAATTACTTCAAAAGTTCTACCCTGCAGCACCGTATTACCCACATACATTTAGGTATCAAGAGAAATCGCTCCAAATATGAAAGCCCAGGGTTCTCTGAACAGTTTGATGCCTAATATGTATAGGTGTACCCAAGCACGTGGCATATAAGGGCCCCAAAACGAAGACCCCCATATGGTCTGTCATTTCAGGTACTGCAAAATCAACACATTTACATCGTTTTGGGGGGGGCAAAAGTTGAAAAAAGTACATTCACCCCAGAAAACCATATATTTTCAGAAAGTACACATTCCCCCGAATCTAAATTGGGTATGCATGTCTTTGTACTCCAAAGTACCAAGCCGCAAACCATTCCTATATTTGGTGATTTTGGTGACATTTCCAAAAATTACTTCAAAAGTTTTACCCTGCAGCACCGTATTACCCACATACATTTAGTTATCAAGAGAAATCACCCCAAATATGAAAGCCCAGGGTTCTCTGAACAGTTTGATGCCTAATATGTATAGGTGTACCCAAGCACATGGCATATAAGGGCCCCAAAATGAAGACCCCCATATGGTCTGTCATTTCAGTTACTGCAAAATCAACACATTTACATTGTTTTGGGGGGGCAAAAGTTGAAAAAAGTACGTTCACCCCAGAAAACCATATATTTTCGGAAAGTACACATTCCCCCAAATCTAAATTGGGTATGCATGTCTTTGTACTCCAAAGTATCAAGCCGCAAACCATTCCTATATTTGGTGATTTTGGTGACATTTCCAAAAATTACTTCAAAAATTCTAACCTGCAGCATCGTATTACCCACATACTTTTAGGTATCAAGACAAATCACCCCAAATATGAAAGCCTAGGGTCCTCTGTACAGTTTGATGCCCAATATGTATAGGTGTACCCAAGCATGTGGCATATAGGGGCCCCAAAAAAAGACCCCCACATGGTCTGTCATTTCAGATACTGCAAAATCAACACATTTACATTTTTTTGAGGGGGCAAAAGTAGAAAAAAGTATGTTCAACCCAGAAAATCATATATTTTCGGAAAGTACACATTCCCACGAATCTAAATTGGGTATGCATGTCTTTGTACTCCAAAGTAAAAAGCCGCACACCATTCCTAAATTTGGTGATTTTGGTGACATTTCCAAAAATCACCTCAAAATTTCTACCCTGCAGCATCGTATTACCCACATACTTTTAGGTATCAAGAGAAATCATCCCAAATATGAAAGCCTATGGTCCACTATACAGTTTAATGCCCAATATGTATAGGTGTACCCAAGCATGTGGCATATAGTGGCCCCAAAAAAGAAGACCCCCATATGGTCTGTCATTTCAAATACTGCAAAATCAACACATTTACATCGTTTTGAGGGGGGAAATGTAGAAAAAAGTATGTTCAACCCAGAAAACCATATATTTTCAGAAAGTACACATTTCCACGAATCTAAATTGGGTATGCATGTCTTTGTACTACAAAGTACCAAGGCGCAAACCATTCCTAAATTTGGTGATTTCGGTGACATTTCCAAAAATCACCTCAAAATTTCTAGCCTGCAGCATGATATTACCCACATACTTTTAGGTATCAAGACAAATCACCCCAAATATGAAAGCCTGGGGTCCTCTGAACAGTTTGATGCCCAATATATTTAGGTGTACCCAAGCACGTGGCATATAGGGGCACCAAAAAGAAGACCCCCTCTATGGTCTGTCATTTCAGGTACTGCAAATCAAAACATTTACATTGTTTTTGGGGGGGGCAAAGGTAGAAAAAAGTAAGTTCACCCACAAAACTATATATTTTCGGAAAGTACACATTGCCACGATTCTAAATTGGGCATGCATGTCTTTGTACTACAAAGTACCAAGCCGCAAACCATTCCTAAATTTGGTGATTTCGGTGACATTTCCAAAAATCACCTCAAAATTTCTACCCTGCAGCATCGTATTACCAACATACTTTTAGGTATCAAGACAAATCACCCCAAATATGAAAGCCTGGGGTCCTCTGAACAGTTTGATGCCCAATATGTTTAGGTGTACCCAAGCACGTGGCATATAGGGGCACCAAAAAGGAGACCCCCTATATGGTCTGTCATTTCAGGTACTGCAAAATCAACACATTTACATTGTTTTGAGGGGGCAAAAGTAGAAAAAAGTACATTCACCCCAGAAAAACATATATTTTCGGAAAGTACACATTGCCACGAATCTAAATTGGGTATGCGTGTCTTTGTACTCCAACGTCCCAAGCCACAAACCATTCCTAAATTTGGTATTTTTGGTGACATTTCCAAAAATTACTTCAAAATTTCTAGCCTGCAGCATCGTATTACCCACATACTTTTAGGTATCAAGACAAATCACCCCAAATATGAAAGCCTAGGGTCCTCTGAACAGTTTGATCCCCAATATGTATAGGTGTACCCAAGCACGTGGCATATAGGGGTCCCTAAAAAGAAGACCACCATATGGTCTGTCATTTCAGGTATTGCAAAATCATCACATTTACATCGTTTTGAGGGGCAAAAGTAGAAAAAAGTTTGTTCACCACAGAAAAACATATATTTTCAGAAAATACACATTCCCACAAATCTAAATTTGGTATGCGTGTCTTTCTACTCCAATGTCCCAAGCCGCAAACCATTCCTAAATTTGGTATTTTTGGTGACATTTCCAAAAATCACCTCAAAATTTCTACCCTGCAGCATCGTATTACCCACATACTTTTAGATATCAAGACAAATCACCCCAAATATGAAAGCCTGGGGTCCTAGGAACAGTGTGATGCCCAATATGTATAGGTGTACCCAAGCACGTGGCATATAGGTGCCCCACAAAGAAGACCACCATATGGTCTGTCATTTCAGGTTCTGCAAAATCAATACATTTACATTGTTTTTGGGGGGCAAAAGTAGAAAAAAGTACGTTCACCCCAGAAAAACATATTTTCGGAAAGTACACATTACCACAAATCTAAATTGGGTATGCCTGTCATTGTACTCCAAAGTAAAAAGCCGCAAATCATTCCTAAATTTGGTGATTTTGGTGACATTTCCAAAAATCACCTCAAAATTTCTAACCTGCAGCATTGTATTACCCACATAACTTTAGGTATCAAGAGAAATCACCACAAATATGAAAGCCTAGAGTACTCTGAACAGTTTGATGCCCAATATGTATAGGTGTACCCAAGCACGTGGCATTTAGGGGCACCAAAATGAAGACCCCCTATATGGTCTGTCATTTCAGGTACTGCAAAAGCAACACATTTACATCGTTTTGGGGGGGGCAAAAGTAGAAAAAAGTACGTTCACCCCAGAAAAACATATATTTTCGGAAAGTACACATTCCCACGAATCTAAATTGGGTATGCATGTCTTTGTACTACAAAGTACTAAGCCGCAAACCATTCATAAATTTTCTGATTTTGGTGACATTTCCAAAAATCACTTCAAAATTCCTAGCCTGCAGCATCGTATTACCCAGGCCCGGACTGATAATTGGTCTAAACGGGCCACTCTGTTTTTTATTAAGTGGGCCGCTCCTGATCTTATTGTTGGGGATTTGTAACTTTCAGTACCCGACCAAGTCCCCTTCCCCCAGCCCTTTGTGGAGCAGTGACACGGATCTTTCTGCAGCTGTGCTGTCTCCTGTACGGCTCCTAACAATCGGCTCTCGGCTAGCAGGCTGCAGTACAAACAGCAGACATGATCAGTGGATTGCAGAGTGAGCAACACATTGCACCGTATGCTGTTTGCAGCCTGTCAGCTGAGAGGCGATTTTTAGGAGACGTACAGGAGACAGCACAGCTGCAGAAATATGTTTTGTGAGTTGTGCTATCATGAAATGCAAAGGCCCCTTGTCTGGATGTTGGTAATAGGGCAGTCTCTGGGCAGAAGGAATATGGGGGGGGTCAGGGAATGAAGTGGGGGGACTGACCTCCTCATGAGAATTACAGGGATTTCAGCTGGAATGTATCATTTGTGTGTTATAGACTGGGTTGAGGATTATTAGTCTGCTTCCATGGCTGCCCTTTTCTGTTTCCTTACAACTGCCAGTTTACTGAGCTCTGTGTGTGTGTGTTTGGGGGGGGTTGTCTGACCCCTTCTCCCCCCAGCTGTCTTGGGGTTGCTTGTCCTCCCGGGTCAGTCACTTGACAGTCACCTGTGCTGTCTAGAGTCACTTGAGATAGGGACAAGTTCATTATAATTGATAAGAAGAAAATTACCAGCACTCAGGACTCCATGCGAGCGGGCCAGGCACTGCGTGTTTATTAAATGTAACATTTCAGGGGCGTACCCATTTGTTAGACTGACATTACGTTTAATAAACACGCAGTGCCTGGCCCACTTGCATGGAGTCCTGAGTGCCGGTAATTTTCTTTTTATCACGTATTGCTGAGGGTGCCAATTCCCCTTTTTTTACTGAGCACCGGACCAATTTTGGCATGAGAGGGCTGGTGTGCTGGTGGGTTTTGGAATTGTGCAGAACTATAAGTTCCATGCAGGATGCTGCCACTTTGCAGAGTGATTTGTCTAAGTTGGAAAACTGGGCAGCAAACTGGAAAATGAGGTTCAATGTTGATAAATGCAGGTTATGTACTTTGGCAAAAATAATATAAATGCAAGTTATACACTAAATGGCAGTGTGTTGGGAGTTTCCTTAAATGAGAAGGATCTAGGGGTTTTTGTAGATAACAAGTTGTCTAATTCTGGGCAGTGTCATTCTGTGGCTACTAAAGCAAATAAAGTTCTGTCTTGTATAAAAAAGGTCATTAACTCAAGGGATGAAACATAATTATGCCTCTTTATAGGTCCCTGGTAAGGCCTCATCTGGAGTATGGGGGCAGTTTTGGACTCCAGTCCTTAAGAGGGATATAAATGAGCTGGAGAGAGTGCAGAGACTAAGTGCAACTAAACTGGTTAGAGGGAGGGAAGAGTTAAATTATGAGAGGAGACTGACAAGGTTGGGGTTGTTGTCTCTGGAAAAAAAGGCGCTTGTGAGGGGACATGATTAGACTTTACAAGTACATTAGAGGACATTATAGACAAATAGCAGGGGCCCTTTTTACCCATAAAGAGAATCACCGTACCAGAGGCCTCCCCTTCAGACTAGAGGAAAATAAGTTTCATTTAAAGGAACAGAGTAGGGGGTTCATCACAGTGAGGACAGTGAGGTTGGGGAAAGCACTGCCGGGTGATGTTGTGATGCTGATTCAGTTAATGACTATAAGAGGGACAGATTTTTTGGACAGACATAATACAAAGGCTAATGTGATACTAAACTCTATAGTTAGTATAGATATGGGTATATATAATTTATGTGACAGTAGGGAGGGGTGTGTGTATGGGCCTGGGTTTTCATTTGGAGGGGTTGGACGTGATGGACTTTGTCTTTTTTCAACCTGATCTAACTGTGTAACAGACCAAAAGGCAGAATGGTACTTCCCTAATTTGCAGATTCCCTTTCTCCCACCCCAACAATCAGTGCAGATGAATGCTGGATACAAATCCCCTTTAATTTCTTCTGCCTTATGGTGTTTATGACTTTACTATGTTCAGTTCCCCAAAATTCCCTTATGAAAACTGTTGCAAGGATTTGGCTGGCTTTCCTCTGTTTTCCCACTGTGACACCATTCACCCTTTTCTTCCCTTAAATAGCCATTCTGATTTTTAACTATCAAAAAAATAGGACTGATATACACGGAATTGTTTTTGTGCCTTCTTCCTATGAGTTCTGGGGTATTATACTCGGAAATGCCTTTGTGCCATCTGTTATGAGTTTTGGGGTACATTATACATTATATGTGTGGATGAGTACAAAACCATTGTGTGTTTACATGTGGGCTGCTTTGATGTTTTTTGCCCGGGCTGCTTTTTACTCCCAGTCCGGCCCTGGTATTACCCACATACTTTTAGGTATCAAGAGAAATCACCCCAAATATGAAAGCCTAGGGTCCTCTGAAGAGTTTGATGCCCAATATGTATAGGTGTACCCAAGCATGTGGCATATAGTGGCCCCAAAAAGAAGACCCCCATATGGTCTGTCATTTCAGGTACTGCAAAATCAACACATTTTCACAATTATTTACTACACATTCTGTGCTCTCTATATCCAATTTATTCTCTGTTCATTCTGTTCTTTGTTTCTGTATTTTTCTGGCTCGACGTTTTAGTCGTGTAACACTGTTTTTTTTTTACTGTCATTTTTTATTGCTATTACTGTGTTTTTTTATGATGCTATCTGCTAGAATATGGCTTTTGTGCACACTGACATTCCCCTCATACTCCACAAATACTGAACTTTATGGTAATTAACAGCAACCACCCTGGCATTTCCCTAATGTACTAATTGCAAGCAGGCCTAGACTGGGAGTCAAAATAGGCCCTGCCATTCTAAGTACACAGAGGCCCAAACAGCCCCCTACCAGCCCACAATATGGTAACTTTCTATTGAATCATACAGCAGCCCCTCCGGCATTTGCCAGAACCAACAGATTGCCAGTCCAGGCCTGATTGCAAGTCCTGGCCTGTTCACTATTTGCTCTTTGAGTCCTACACCCATTCAGGCCCAGACTGGCAATCTGTGGGTTCTGGCAAATGCCAAAGGGTCTGCTGTAAGATGCCATAGACACTATTTATTGGGCCGGTGGGGGGCTGTTTGGTCCTCTGTGCAGTTTAAATGCCAGGGCTTGTTTTGACTCACAGTCCAGACCTGTACCCATTTGTTTCTCTGTTCTGTGTACTTGCTTAGCTCTGCCTGGCTATTGTACACATACACTGTTGCTCCCTATTGCAATTGCGTTTGTATATTTCTGGCTTTTCTGTTCCATACCTGTCATTTATGATACCTTCTGTGTTCTGTATACCCAACTTTCTTTCTGTTTTGTGTCATGCTGCACCCTGTCTAGATTCTTTACTGTTTATACATTCAATTCACAATATTCTCTCTGTTCTATGTATTCGTATTCCAATCGATGTAACATACACTGTGCATATGTAGACACCGAATTCAGAAAGCTGTGTCTCTGTCTCTGTATCCTCATACCTGGTCTTTCACTATCAATCCAAAACTGAAATACACAGTAGGCCCTGACATTTGAACTACACAGAATCCCAAACAGTCCCCCATAGACCTAATAAAATAGTGAATGTCTGACTTCCAACAACCACCCTGGCAATTTCCAGAATATACAGACTGTCCATGTAGGCCTATTAACTATTCATTCTTTGCTTCATGTAAAATATATTATCTGTGTTCTCTGTTTGTCTATGAAATGTTCTGCCCCAGGGTCAAAACAGAGGGGGAGGATATGTGACAGGGTTAGGGTTAAACACTACTGTCTTCCAGGAAAGTAAATGGAAAAGAGTACATTTAGGTTTTGTAGAGGGATACTCGGCCCAGGTAGGGTTAATATTCCCTCTCAGCCAGGTAATAAAGTGGCAGCTGAGGGAGGATCTACCTGGCAATGTAAAAGGACTGTGTGAGCACAGTTTAGGGCTCTCCAAACACCTACTAGAGTGGAGGGAAGTGTGGTGTTGTGAGAGACACTGCCTGGCAGAAGGAGCTTTGCTGCCAGCAAGAGAGCTACAGAGGTTGGAGGGGAAGCCAGCAGGGCTGAGTGTGAAGCCCAAATGCTCTGAAGTTCCAGAGGGTGAGTGTTTCCCTTGATGGTGAGCAACCAGAGGGGGGGGACCCTGAATGTTTTGCAGTGTATTTGCTGAACTGCACCCTGCATGTTCTACAGTGAAGGTGTTGAACTGTAACCTGAACATTTTTCTGTTGCATTTTTGTTGGGAATGCATAGTGCTTTAAGACCAGTAACATCATTTTTCATAATTTAAAAAAACTAATGTATATACATAACTTACCTACAATATGCTGATCTTTCCTGCTGTAAGGGTAAGAGGTTGGAGAAATCTCAAACTGGCACTGTCCCATGGTGTCCAAGGGGTCTCTGCCATCTTCTTCCTTGTTCTTCTTCATCTTCTGTACGTGCGCGCTGCTGTGGCTCTCTTCCGGGACCAACTTCCTGTTTTGTGACATCACTTCCGGAAGTGACGTCACATAGCAACCGAGTTTTCAGATGGCGTCGGTAGTGCGGCTTCATTTCCCGGCTGCATCTCCAAGGGAGCGGATGCTTATTTTGGCTGCTCTCTCTTCACTGCTGACAGGAACAGGCTGCTGACAGGAACAGGCTGCTGACAGGAATGCTGAATCTTCACACAGGACAGGATCACTGCTTCACTTTTGGGTCACCTGAGGTCTGTTATTTTGGTCCTGATCTGAGGTCTGTTATTTTGGTCCTGATATGAGGTCTGCCTGGTCTAGGGTCTGGTTTTATTATTGGTACATATAGCAGGGGGGATACCTGGTCAGGGGTCTGATTTTATTATTGGTACATATAGCAGGGGGGATACCTGGTCTGGGGTCTGATTTTAATATTGGTACATATAGAAGGGGTATACCTGGTCTGGGGTCTGGTTTTATTATTGGTACATAAAGCAGGGGGGATACATGGTCTGGGGTCTGATTTTATTATTGGTACATAAAGCAGGGGGGTCGCCTAACTGGGGTCTGATCTTATTATTGGTACATATAGCAGGGGGGATACCTGGTCTGGGGTCTGATTTTATTATTAGTACATATAGCAGGGGGGATACCTGGTCTGGGGTCTGATTTTAATATTGGTACATATAGCAGGGGGGATACCTGGTCTGGGGTCTGATTTTATTATTGCTGCAATAAAGCAGGGGGGATACCTGGTCTGGGGTCTGGTTTTATTAATGGTACATATAGCAGGGGGGCCACCTGGTCTGGGGACTGGTTTTATTATTGGTACATATAGCAGGGGGAAACTAATAGCTGTATAGAGTGGCGGCACATGGTTACTGCAGTAGATAGGGGGGGCTCTGAGGTCTGATATTACTATTATTAGTGCATACATTGGGGCCACATGCATTGTATTGCAGACATCCTATTAGTGTATGTGGTGAGATGCCACATGTCTGGGCCCTCTAATCCTCTCATTGTCTGGATTCTTCTGATACAATAGTATATGTCACAGGTGTCTACAGGTCTGGGGCCCTCTAATCCTCTCATTGTCTGGGTTCTGCTGATCCAATAGTATATGTCACAGGTGTCTACAGGTCTGGGTTCTGATGATATTGTTATTGCCTTTAGCTATTGCTTATTTGGGCCATGGTCTGGGGTCTATTTACTATCATTTACTAATAGCTTTATAGAGTTGAGGCCACTGGGTTTGGGGGTCTGCTCTTTATTATTGGTACATAAAGCAGGGGGGATACCTCGTCTGGGGTCTGATTTTAATATTGGTACATATAGCAGGGGGCTGCCTATTCTGGGGTCTGGATTTATTATTGCTGCAATAAAGCAGGGGGGATACCTGGTCTTGGGTCTGGTTTTATTTTTGGTACATAAAGCAGGGGGGTCGCCTAACTGGGGTCTGATCTTATTATTGGTACATAAAGCAGGGGGGGCCCTAGTCTGGGGTTTGGTTTTATTATTGGTACATATAGCAGGGGGGGATACCTGGTCTGGGGTCTGATTTTATTATTGCTTCAATAAAACAGGGGGGATACCTGTTCTGGGGTCTGATTTTATTATTGGTACATAGCAGGGGGGCCGCCTGGTCTGGGGTCTGGTTTTATTATTGGTACATATAGCAGGGGGCCGCCTGGTCTGGGGTCTGGTTTCATTATTGCTGCAATACAGCAGGGAGGCTGCCTGGTCTCGGGTCTGGTTTTATTATTGGTACATATAACAGGGGGGATACTAATAGCTGTATAGAGTGGGGGGCACATGGTTACTGCAGTAGATAGGGGGGGCTCTGTGGTCTGATATTGCTATTATTAGTGCATACATTGGGGCCACATGTATTGTATTGCAGACATCCTATTAGTGTATGTGGTGAGATGCCACATGTCTGGGCCTTCTAATCCTCTCATTGTCTGGGTTCTGATGATATTGTCTTTGCCTTTAGCTATTGCTAATTTGGGCCATGGTCTGGGGTCTACTTACTATTATTTACTAATAGCTTTATAGAGCTGAGGCCACAGGGTTATAGGGTCTGATTTTATTATTGGTACATATAGCAGGGAGGCCGCCTGGTCTGGGTTCTGGATTTATTATTGCTGCAATAAAGCAGGGGGGATACCTGGTCTGGTGTCTGTTTTTATTATTGGTACATATAGCAGGGGGATACCTGGTCTGGGGTCTGATTTTATTATTGCTTCAATAAAGCAGGGGGGATACCTGGTCTGGGGTCTGATTTTATTATTGATACATAAAGCAGGGGGGATACCTTGTCTGGGGTCTGGTTTTATTATTGGTACATATAGCAGGGGGGCTGCCTGGTCTCAGGTCTGGTTTTATTATTGGTACATATAGCAGGGGGGATACTAATAGCTGTATAGAGTGGGGGGCACATGGTTACTGCAGTAGATAGGGGGGGCTCTGTGGTCTGATATTGCTATTATTAGTGCATACATTGGGGCCACATGTATTGTATTGCAGACATCCTATTAGTGTATGTGGTGAGATGCCACATGTCTGGGCCTTCTAATCCTCTCATTGTCTGGGTTCTGATGATATTGTCTTTGCCTTTAGCTATTGCTAATTTGGGCCATGGTCTGGGGTCTACTTACTATTATTTACTAATAGCTTTATAGAGCTGAGGCCACAGGGTTATAGGGTCTGATTTTATTATTGGTACATATAGCAGGGAGGCCGCCTGGTCTGGGTTCTGGATTTATTATTGCTGCAATAAAGCAGGGGGGATACCTGGTCTGGTGTCTGTTTTTATTATTGGTACATATAGCAGGGGGATACCTGGTCTGGGGTCTGATTTTATTATTGCTTCAATAAAGCAGGGGGGATACCTGGTCTGGGGTCTGATTTTATTATTGATACATAAAGCAGGGGGGATACCTTGTCTGGGGTTTGGTTTTATTATTGGTACATATAGCAGGGGGGCTGCCTGGTCTCAGGTCTGGTTTTATTATTGGTACATATAGCAGGGGGGATACCAATAGCTGTATAGAGGGGGGCACATGGTTACTGCAGTAGATAGAGGGGGCTCTGTGGTCTGATATTACTATTATAAGTGCATACATTGGGGCCACATGCATTGTATTGCAGACATACTATTAGTGTATGTGGTGAGATGCCACATGTGTGGGCCCTCTAATCCTCTCATTGTCTGGATTCTTCTGATCCAATAGTATATGTCCCAGGTTTCTACAGGTCTGGGTCCCTCTAATCCTCTCATTGTCTGGGTTTTGCTGATCCAATAGTATATGTCACAGATGTCTACAGGTCTGGGGCCCTCTAATCCTCTCATTGTCTGGGTTCTGATGATGTTGTCATTGCCTTTAGCTATTGCTAATTTGGGCCATGGTCTTGGGTCTACTTACTATTATTTACTAATAGCTTTATAGAGGCCACAGGGTTATGGGGTCTGCTTTTTATTATTGGTACATAAAGCAGGATGGGTACCTGGTCTGGGGTCTGATTTTATTATTGGTACATATAGCAGGGGGGCCACCTGGTCTGGGGTCTGGATTTATTATTGCTGCAATAAAGCAGGGGGGATACCTGGTCTGGGGTTTGTTTTTATTATTGGTACATAAAGCAGGGGGGTCACCTGGTCTGATTTTATTATTGGTACATATAGCAGGGGGGCCACCTGGTCTAGGGTCTGGTTTTATTATTGGTACATATAGCAGGGGGATACCTGGTCTGGGGTCTGGTTTTATTATTGGTACATATAGCAGGGGGGGATACCTGGTCTGGGGTCTGTTTGTTCTTTACACATTTTGCACTTATAGTAACAGCTGACCCCCCACAATGCTCTGTGTACTTATAGTAACAGCTGAACCCCCCAATGCTGTGTGTACTTATAGTAACAGCTGACCCCCCACAATGCTCTGTGTACTTCTAGTAACAGCTGACCCCCCCAACACTCTGTGTACTTATAGTGACAGCTGACCCCCCCAACACTCTGTGTACTTATAGTAACAGCTGACCCCCCCAACACTCTGTGTACTTAGTAACAGCTGACCCCCCACAATGCTCTTTGTACTTATAGTAACAGCTGACTCCCCAATGCTCTGTGCACTTATAGTAACAGCTGACCCCCAACGCTCTGTGCACCTATAGTAACAGCTGACCCCCCCCAATGCTCTGTGTACTTAGTAACAGCTGACCCCCCCACAATGCTCTGTGCACTTATAGTAACAGCTGACCCCCCACAATGCTCTGTGTACTTATAGTAACAGCTGACCCCCCCAACACTCTGTGCACTTATAGCAACAGCTAACCCCCCAATGCTCTGTGTACTTATAGTAACAGCTGACCCCCCACAATGCTCTTTGTACTTATAGTAACAGCTGACCCCCCCAATGCTCTGTGCACTTATAGTAACAGCTGACCCCCAATGCTCTGTGCACCTATAGTAACAGCTGACCCCCCACAACGCTCTGTGTACTTAGTAACAGCTGACCCCCCACAATGCTCTGTGTACTTAGTAACAGCTGACCCCCCACAATGCTCTGTGTACTTAGTAACAGCTGACCCCCCAATGCTCTGTGTACTTATAGTAACAGCTGACCCCCCCAACCTCTGCCGCTAATGGTAAATGAACAGTACTTGTGAATTGTAATTGTTGCTAAGCGATGTTTGTAATGTGTTCCAGTGTATTTTATGAAACCTGTCTTGTAACAATCTAAGTACCCCCTGTTGTAAAAAAAACTGTATGATAAAATGTAGACCCCTGACCCTGTATATGCCAGCTGTATGCACTAATTAAATTAGCAGACCCTGTAGCCCAAAGCACTTTGCAGTAGCAGCTGTCCCCCCCAATGCTCTGTGCACTTATAGTAACAGCTGACCCCCCCACAAAGCTCTGTGTACTTAGAAACAGCTGAACGCCCCCAATGCTCTGTGCACTTAGTAACAGCTGAACCCCCCAATGCTGTGTGTACTTATAGTAACAGCTGACCCCCCACAATGCTCTGTGTACTTCTAGTAACAGCTGACCCCCCAACACTCTGTGTACTTATAGTGACAGCTGACCCCCCCAACACTCTGTGTACTTATAGTAACAGCTGACCCCCCAACACTCTGTGTACTTAGTAACAGCTGACCCCCCACAATGCTCTTTGTACTTATAGTAACAGCTGACCCCCCCAACGCTCTGTGCACCTATAGTAACAGCTGACCCCCCCCAATGCTCTGTGTACTTAGTAACAGCTGACCCCCCCACAATGCTCTGTGCACTTATAGTAACAGCTGACCCCCCACAATGCTCTGTGTACTTATAGTAACAGCTGACCCCCCCAACACTCTGTGCACTTATAGCAACAGCTAACCCCCCAATGCTCTGTGTACTTATAGTAACAGCTGACCCCTCCAATGCTCTGTGTACTTATATTAACAGCTGACCCCCCAATGCTCTGTATACTTATAGTAACAGCTGACCCCCCAATGCTCTGTGTACGTATAGTAACAGCTGACCCCCCCAACCTCTGCCACTAATGGTAAATGAACAGTACTTGTGAATTGTAATTGTTGCTAAGCGATGTTTGTAATGTGTTCCAGTGTACTTTATGAAACCTATCTTGTAATGATCTAAGTACCCCCTGTTGTAAAAAAACTGTATGATAAAATGTAGACCCATATGTTCCCAACTGCATTTTAGGAAACTTGTGTTTCAAATATTTGTGTGTATCTATGTCCACTGTATCATGTTGTTTGATTAAAAGAAGAACAAATAACTAATGTTTGTACATTTTTTATTGAAAAAAATCATAAAGAATAATAAATATAAACAAATTCAAACATCAATGAAAAATAAAAAATCACAAAAGACATCAGTCTAAAGCCATATCAAAAGCATTATAGTCAAATGCCTATAGAAATCCTCTGTACCGGCCTTTGGGGTCTGGATAAGAGCTGCAGACTTTTTGAATGACACAGGCTGTAATAGCCACCCGTTTCTTTGGCCTTAAGTAGCCATAAATCCAGGCAATGAATGACCGATAGGAAGTCTGTCATAATTTTCTGTAGAAGAAAGAGAGGATTAGTGATCTGTACAAAAATGTTGCTCTCCACTAGTCATCACACACTAAGGGGATAGGTTGTGTGACATTATTTTATGTAGGGCTAACACTGGCAGGACTTTATGGAGCAAACCGTTGTTGGAGCTAAAGTGTCAAAAGTCAGATGAACTTGCCTGTTGTGGCTGCGTATTCCACCTGTGGGGCGATGCATGTTAAAAAATATCTGCAAGTATTCCAGGTGGGATTTACATAAACACCCCAGGTAAAATTTCCTGCTATGGCAGATGCAGGGTTGGAAAAAGTTAGGGTTGGAAAAAAGATAGGGTTGGAAAAAGTTAGGGTTGGAAAAAAGATAGGGTTGGCAAAGATAGGGTTGGAAAAAAGATAGGGTTGGAAAAAGATAAGGTTGGAAAAAGATAAGGTTGGAAAAAAGATAGGGTTGGAATAAGATAGGGTTGGAAAAAAAAAGATAGGGTTGGACAAAGATAGGGTTGGAAAAAAGATAGGGTTGGAAAAAGATAGGGTTGGAAAAAAGATAGGATTGGAAAAAGTTAGGGTTGGAAAAAAGATAGGGTTGGAAAAAGATAGGGTTGGAAAAAAGATAGGATTGTAAAAAGTTAGGGTTGGAAAAAAGATAGGGTTGGAAAAAGATAGGGTTGGAAAAAGATAGGGTTGGAAAAAAGATAGGGTTGGAAAAAGATAGGGTTGGAAAAAAGATAGGGTTGGAAAAAGATAGGGTTGGAAAAAAGATAGGGTTGGAAAAAGATAGGGTTGGAAAAAGATAGGGTTGGAAAAAAGATAGGATTGGAAAAAGTTAGGGTTGGAAAAAAGATAGGTTTGGAAACAGATAGGCTTGGAAACAGATAGGGTTGGAAAAAAGATAGGGATGGAAAAAGTTAGGGTTGGAAAAAAGATAGGGTTGGAAAAAGTTAGGGTTGGAAAAAAGATAGGGTTGGAAAAAGATAGGGTTGGAAAAAAGATATTGTTGGAAACAAATAGGGTTGGAAAAAAGATAGGGTTGGAAAAAGTTAGGGTTGGAAAAAAGAAAGGGTTGGAAAAAGATAGGGTTGGAAAAAAGATAGGGTTGGAAAAAGATAGGGTTGGAAACAGATAGGGTTGGAAAAAAGATAGGGTTGGAAAAAGTTAGGGTTGGAAAAAAGATAGGGTTGGAAAAAGTTAGGGTTGGAAAAAAGATAGGGTTGGAAAAAGATAGGGTTGGAAAAAAGATAGGGTTGGAAACAAATAGGGTTGGAAAAAAGATAGGGTTGGAAAAAGTTAGGGTTGGAAAAAAGATAGGGTTGGAAAAAGATAGGGTTGGAAAAGAGATAGGGTTGGAAAGATATAGGGTTGGAAAAAAGATAGGGTTGGACAAAGATAGGGTTGGAAAAAAGATAGGGTTGGAAAAAGAAAGGGTTGGAAAAAAGAAAGGGTTGGAAAAAAGATAGGGTTGGAAAAAGATAGGGTTGGAAAAAGTTAGGTTTGGAAAAAAGATAGAATTAGAAAAAGTTAGGGTTGGAAAAAAGATAGGGTTGGAAAAAGATAGGGTTGGAAAAAGATAGGATTGGAAAAAAAATAGGGTTGGAAAAAGATAGGGTTGGAAACAGATAGGGTTGGAAAAAAGATAGGGTTGGAAAAAGTTAGGGTTGGAAAAAAGATAGGGTTGGAAAAAGTTAGGGTTGGAAAAAAGATAGGGTTGGAAAAAGATAGGGTTGGAAAAAAGATAGGGTTGGAAACAAATAGGGTTGGAAAAAAGATAGGGTTGGAAAAAGTTAGGGTTGGAAAAAAGATAGGGTTGGAAAAAGATAGGGTTGGAAAAGAGATAGGGTTGGAAAGATATAGGGTTGGAAAGATATAGGGTTGGAAAAAAGATAGGGTTGGACAAAGATAGGGTTGGAAAAAAGATAGGGTTGGAAAAAGAAAGGGTTGGAAAAAAGAAAGGGTTGGAAAAAAGATAGGGTTGGAAAAAGATAGGGTTGGAAAAAGTTAGGTTTGGAAAAAAGATAGAATTAGAAAAAGTTAGGGTTGGAAAAAAGATAGGGTTGGAAAAAGATAGGGTTGGAAAAAAGATAGGATTGGAAAAAAGATAGGTTTGTAAAAAGTTAGGGTTGGAAAAAAGATAGGGTTGGAAAAAGATAGGGTTGGAAAAAAGATAGGGTTGGAAAAAGATAGGGTTGTAAAAAAGATAGGTTTGTAAAAAGTTAGGGTTGGAAAAAAGATAGGGTTGGAAAAAGATAGGGTTGGAAAAAAGATAGGGTTGGAAAAAGATAGGGTTGGAAACAAGATAGGGTTGGAAAAAGATAGGGTTGGAAAAAGATAGGGTTGGAAACAAGATAGGGTTGGAAAAAGATAGGGTTGGAAAAAAGATAGGGTTGGAAAAAGATAGGGTTGGAAAAAAGATAGGGTTGGAAAAAGATAGGGTTGGAAAAAGATAGGGTTGGAAAAAAGATAGGATTGGAAAAAGTTAGGGTTGGAAAAAAGATAGGTTTGGAAACAGATAGGCTTGGAAACAGATAGGGTTGGAAAAAAGATAGGGTTGGAAAAAGTTAGGGTTGGAAAAAAGATAGGGTTGGAAAAAGTTAGGGTTGGAAAAAAGATAGGGTTGGAAAAAGATAGGGTTGGAAAAAAGATAGGGTTGGAAACAAATAGGGTTGGAAAAAAGATAGGGTTGGAAAAAGTTAGGGTTGGAAAAAAGATAGGGTTGGAAAAAGATAGGGTTGGAAAAAAGATAGGGTTGGAAAAAGATAGGGTTGGAAACAGATAGGGTTGGAAAAAAGATAGGGTTGGAAAAAGTTAGGGTTGGAAAAAAGATAGGGTTGGAAAAAGTTAGGGTTGGAAAAAAGATAGGGTTGGACAAAGATAGGGTTGGAAAAAGATAGGGTTGGAAAAAAGATGGGGTTGGAAAAAGATAGGGTTGGAAAAAAGATAGGGTTGGAAAAAGATAGGGTTGGAATAAAGATAGGGTTGGGAAAAGATAGGGTTGGACAAACATAGGGTTGGAAAAAAGATAGGGTAGGAAAAAGATAGGGTTGGAAAAAAGATAGGATTGTAAAAAGTTAGGGTTGGAAAAAAGATGGGGTTGGAAAAAGATAGGGTTGGAAAAAAGATAGGGTTGGAAAAAGATAGGGTTGGTAAAACAATAGGGTTGGAAAAAGATAGGGTTGGAAAAAGATAGGGTTGGAAAAAAGATAGGGTTGGAAAAAGATAGGGTTGGAAAAAAGATAGGGTTGGAAAAAGATAGGGTTGGAAAAAGATAGGGTTGGAAAAAAGATAGGATTGGAAAAAGTTAGGGTTGGAAAAAAGATAGGTTTGGAAACAGATAGGCTTGGAAACAGATAAGGTCGGAAAAAAGATAGGGTTGGAAAAAGATAGGGTTGGAATAAAGATAGGGTGGGGAAAAGATAGGGTTGGACAAACATAGGGTTGGAAAAAAGATAGGGTAGGAAAAAGATAGGGTTGGAAAAAAGATAGGATTGTAAAAAGTTAGGGTTGGAAAAAAGATGGGGTTGGAAAAAGATAGGGTTGGAAAAAAGATAGGGTTGGAAAAAGATAGGGTTGGTAAAACAATAGGGTTGGAAAAAGATAGGGTTGGAAAAAGATAGGGTTGGAAAAAAGATAGGGTTGGAAAAAGATAGGGTTGGAAAAAAGATAGGGTTGGAAAAAGATAGGGTTGGAAAAAGATAGGGTTGGAAAAAAGATAGGATTGGAAAAAGTTAGGGTTGGAAAAAAGATAGGTTTGGAAACAGATAGGCTTGGAAACAGATAGGCTTGGAAAAAAGATAGGGTTGGAAAAAGATAGGGTTGGAAAAAAGATAGGGTTGGAAAAAAGATAGGGTTGGACAAAGATAGGGTTGGAAAAAAGATAGGGTTGGAAAAAGAAAGGTTTGGAAAACAGATGGGGTTGGAAAAAGATAGGGTTGGAAAAAAGATAGGGTTGGAAAAAGATAGGGTTGGAATAAAGATAGGGTTGGGAAAAGATAGGGTTGGACAAACATAGGGTTGGAAAAAAGATAGGGTAGGAAAAAGATAGGGTTGGAAAAAAGATAGGATTGTAAAAAGTTAGGGTTGGAAAAAAGATAGGGTTGGAAAAAGATAGGGTTGGAAAAAAGATAGGGTTGGAAAAAGATAGGGTTGGTAAAACAATAGGGTTGGAAAAAGATAGGGTTGGAAAAAGATAGGGTTGGAAAAAAGATAGGGTTGGAAAAAGATAGGGTTGGAAAAAGATAGGGTTGGAAAAAGATAGGGTTGGAAAAAAGATAGGATTGGAAAGAGTTAGGGTTGGAAAAAAGATAGGTTTGGAAACAGATAGGCTTGGAAACAGATAGGGTTGGAAAAAAGATAGGGTTGGAAAAAGATAGGGTTGGAATAAAGATAGGGTTGGGAAAAGATAGGGTTGGACAAACATAGGGTTGGAAAAAAGATAGGGTAGGAAAAAGATAGGGTTTGAAAAAAGATAGGATTGTAAAAAGTTAGGGTTGGAAAAAAGATGGGGTTGGAAAAAGATAGGGTTGGAAAAAAGATAGGGTTGGAAAAAGATAGGGTTGGTAAAACAATAGGGTTGGAAAAAGATAGGGTTGGAAAAAGATAGGGTTGGAAAAAAGATAGGGTTGGAAAAAGATAGGGTTGGAAAAAAGATAGGGTTGGAAAAAGATAGGGTTGGAAAAAGATAGGGTTGGAAAAAAGATAGGATTGGAAAAAGTTAGGGTTGGAAAAAAGATAGGTTTGGAAACAGATAGGCTTGGAAACAGATAGGGTTGGAAAAAAGATAGGGTTGGAAAAAGATAGGGTTGGAAAAAAGATAGGGTTGGAAAAAAGATAGGGTTGGACAAAGATAGGGTTGGAAAAAAGATAGGGTTGGAAAAAGAAAGGTTTGGAAAAAAGATGGGGTTGGAAAAAGATAGGGTTGGAAAAAAGATAGGGTTGGAAAAAGATAGGGTTGGAATAAAGATAGGGTTGGGAAAAGATAGGGTTGGACAAACATAGGGTTGGAAAAAAGATAGGATAGGAAAAAGATAGGGTTGGAAAAAAGATAGGATTGTAAAAAGTTAGGGTTGGAAAAAAGATAGGGTTGGAAAAAGATAGGGTTGGAAAAAAGATAGGGTTGGAAAAAGATAGGGTTGGTAAAACAATAGGGTTGGAAAAAGATAGGGTTGGAAAAAGATAGGGTTGGAAAAAAGATAGGGTTGGAAAAAGATAGGGTTGGAAAAAAGATAGGGTTGGAAAAAGATAGGGTTGGAAAAAGATAGGGTTGGAAAAAAGATAGGATTGGAAAAAGTTAGGGTTGGAAAAAAGATAGGTTTGGAAACAGATAGGCTTGGAAACAGATAGGGTTGGAAAAAAGATAGGGTTGGAAAAAGATAGGGTTGGAATAAAGATAGGGTTGGGAAAAGATAGGGTTGGACAAACATAGGGTTGGAAAAAAGATAGGGTAGGAAAAAGATAGGGTTGGAAAAAAGATAGGATTGTAAAAAGTTAGGGTTGGAAAAAAGATGGGGTTGGAAAAAGATAGGGTTGGAAAAAAGATAGGGTTGGAAAAAGATAGGGTTGGTAAAACAATAGGGTTGGAAAAAGATAGGGTTGGAAAAAGATAGGGTTGGAAAAAAGATAGGGTTGGAAAAAGATAGGGTTGGAAAAAAGATAGGGTTGGAAAAAGATAGGGTTGGAAAAAGATAGGGTTGGAAAAAAGATAGGATTGGAAAAAGTTAGGGTTGGAAAAAAGATAGGTTTGGAAACAGATAGGCTTGGAAACAGATAGGGTTGGAAAAAAGATAGGGTTGGAAAAAGATAGGGTTGGAAAAAAGATAGGGTTGGACAAAGATAGGGTTGGAAAAAAGATAGGGTTGGAAAAAGAAAGGTTTGGAAAAAAGATGGGGTTGAAAAAAGATAGGGTTGGAAAAAAGATAGGGTTGGAAAAAGATAGGGTTGGAATAAAGATAGGGTTGGGAAAAGATAGGGTTGGACAAACATAGGGTTGGAAAAAAGATAGGGTAGGAAAAAGATAGGGTTGGAAAAAAGATAGGATTGTAAAAAGTTAGGGTTGGAAAAAAGATAGGGTTGGAAAAAGATAGGGTTGGAAAAAAGATAGGGTTGGAAAAAGATAGGGTTGGTAAAACAATAGGGTTGGAAAAAGATAGGGTTGGAAAAAGATAGGGTTGGAAAAAAGATAGGGTTGGAAAAAGATAGGGTTGGAAAAAAGATAGGGTTGGAAAAAGATAGGGTTGGAAAAAGATAGGGTTGGAAAAAAGATAGGATTGGAAAAAGTTAGGGTTGGAAAAAAGATAGGTTTGGAAACAGATAGGCTTGGAAACAGATAGGGTTGGAAAAAAGATAGGGTTGGAAAAAGATAGGGTTGGAATAAAGATAGGGTTGGGAAAAGATAGGGTTGGACAAACATAGGGTTGGAAAAAAGATAGGGTAGGAAAAAGATAGGGTTGGAAAAAAGATAGGATTGTAAAAAGTTAGGGTTGGAAAAAAGATGGGGTTGGAAAAAGATAGGGTTGGAAAAAAGATAGGGTTGGAAAAAGATAGGGTTGGTAAAACAATAGGGTTGGAAAAAGATAGGGTTGGAAAAAAGATAGGGTTGGAAAAAGATAGGGTTGGAAAAAAGATAGGGTTGGAAAAAGATAGGGTTGGAAAAAAGATAGGGTTGGAAAAAGATAGGGTTGGAAACAGATAGGGTTGGAAAAAGATAGGGTTGGAAAAAAGATAGGGTTGGAAACAAATAGGGTTGGAAAAAAGATAGGGTTGGAAAAAGTTATGGTTGGAAAAAAGGTAGGGTTGGAAAAAGTTAGGGTTGGAAAAAAGATAGGGTTGGAAAAAGATAGGGTTGGAAAAAGATAGGGTTGGAAACAAATAGGGTTGGAAAAAAGATAGGGTTGGAAAAAGTTAGGGTTGGAAAAAAGATAGGGTTGGAAAAAGATAGGGTTGGAAAAGAGATAGGGTTGGAAAGATATAGGGTGGGAAAAAAAATAGGGTTGGACAAAGATAGGGTTGGAAAAAAGATGGGGTTGGAAAAAGATAGGGTTGGAAAAAGATAGGGTTGGAAAAAGATAGGGTTGGAAAAAGATAGGGTTGGAAAAAGATAGGGTTGGAAAAAAGATAGGGTTGGACAAAGATAGGGTTGGAAAAAAGATAGGGTTGGAAAAAGAAAGGTTTGGAAAAAAGATGGGGTTGAAAAAAGATAGGGTTGGAAAAACGATAGGGTTGGAAAAAGATAGGGTTGGAATAAAGATAGGGTTGGGAAAAGATAGGGTTGGACAAACATAGGGTTGGAAAAAAGATAGGGTAGGAAAAAGATAGGGTTGGAAAAAAGATAGGATTGTAAAAAGATAGGGTTGGAAAAAAGATAGGGTTGGAAAAAGATAGGGTTGGAAAAAAGATAGGGTTGGAAAAAGATAGGGTTGGTAAAACAATAGGGTTGGAAAAAGATAGGGTTGGAAAAAGATAGGGTTGGAAAAAAGATAGGGTTGGAAAAAGATAGGGTTGGAAAAAAGATAGGGTTGGAAAAAGATAGGGTTGGAAAAAGATAGGGTTGGAAAAAAGATAGGATTGGAAAAAGTTAGGGTTGGAAAAAAGATAGGTTTGGAAACAGATAGGCTTGGAAACAGATAGGGTTGGAAAAAAGATAGGGTTGGAAAAAGATAGGGTTGGAATAAAGATAGGGTTGGGAAAAGATAGGGTTGGACAAACATAGGGTTGGAAAAAAGATAGGGTAGGAAAAAGATAGGGTTGGAAAAAAGATAGGATTGTAAAAAGTTAGGGTTGGAAAAAAGATGGGGTTGGAAAAAGATAGGGTTGGAAAAAAGATAGGGTTGGAAAAAGATAGGGTTGGTAAAACAATAGGGTTGGAAAAAGATAGGGTTGGAAAAAAGATAGGGTTGGAAAAAGATAGGGTTGGAAAAAAGATAGGGTTGGAAAAAGATAGGGTTGGAAAAAAGATAGGGTTGGAAAAAGATAGGGTTGGAAACAGATAGGGTTGGAAAAAGATAGGGTTGGAAAAAAGATAGGGTTGGAAACAAATAGGGTTGGAAAAAAGATAGGGTTGGAAAAAGTTATGGTTGGAAAAAAGGTAGGGTTGGAAAAAGTTAGGGTTGGAAAAAAGATAGGGTTGGAAAAAGATAGGGTTGGAAAAAGATAGGGTTGGAAACAAATAGGGTTGGAAAAAAGATAGGGTTGGAAAAAGTTAGGGTTGGAAAAAAGATAGGGTTGGAAAAAGATAGGGTTGGAAAAGAGATAGGGTTGGAAAGATATAGGGTGGGAAAAAAAATAGGGTTGGACAAAGATAGGGTTGGAAAAAAGATAGGGTTGGAAAAAGAAAGGGTTGGAAAAAAGATGGGGTTGGAAAAAGATAGGGTTGGAAAAAGATAGGGTTGGAAAAAGATAGGGTTGGAAAAAGATAGGCTTGGAAAAAAGATAGGGTTGGGAAAAGATAGGGTTGGACAAACATAGGGTTGGAAAAAAGATAGGGTAGGAAAAAGATAGGGTTGGAAAAAAGATAGGATTGTAAAAAGTTAGGGTTGGAAAAAAGATAGGGTTGGAAAAAGATAGGGTTGGAAAAAAGATAGGGTTGGAAAAAGATAGGGTTGGAAAAACAATAGGGTTGGAAAAAGATAGGGTTGGATAAAAGATAGGGTTGGAAAAAGATAGGGTTGGAAAAAGATAGGGTTGGAAAAAAGATAGGATTGGAAAAAGTTAATGTTGGATAAAAGATAGGGTGAGACAAAGATAGGGTTGGAAAAAGATAGGGTTGGAAAAAGATAGGGTTGGAAAAAAGATAGGGTTGGAAAAAAGATAGGGTTGGAAAAAGATAGGGTTGGAAAAAACGATAGGGTTGGAAAAAAGATAGGGTTGGACAAAGATAGGGTTGGAAAAAAGATAGGGTTGGAAAAAGAAAGGGTTGGAAAAAAGATGGGGTTGGAAAAAGATAGGGTTGGAAAAAGATAGGGTTGGAAAAAGATAGGGTTGGAAAAAGATAGGGTTGGAAAAAAGATAGGGTTGGGAAAAGATAGGGTTGGACAAACATAGGGTTGGAAAAAAGATAGGGTAGGAAAAAGATAGGGTTGGAAAAAAGATAGGATTGTAAAAAGTTAGGGTTGGAAAAAAGATAGGGTTGGAAAAAGATAGGGTTGGAAAAAGATAGGGTTGGAAAAAAGATAGGATTGGAAAAAGTTAGGGTTGGAAAAAAGATAGGTTTGGAAACAGATAGGCTTGGAAACAGATAGGGTTGGAAAAAAGATAGGGTTGGAAAAAGTTAGGGTTGGAAAAAAGATAGGGTTGGAAAAAGTTAGGGTGGGAAAAAAGATAGGGTTGGAAAAAGATAGGGTTGGAAAAAAGATAGGGTTGGAAAAAAGATAGGGTTGGAAAAAGATAGGGTTGGAAACAGATAGGGTTGGAAAAAGATAGGGTTGGAAAAAAGATAGGGTTGGAAACAAATAGGGTTGGAAAAAAGATAGGGTTGGAAAAAGTTATGGTTGGAAAAAAGGTAGGGTTGGAAAAAGTTAGGGTTGGAAAAAAGATAGGGTTGGAAAAAGATAGGGTTGGAAAAAAGATAGGGTTGGAAACAAATAGGGTTGGAAAAAAGATAGGGTTGGAAAAAGTTAGGGTTGGAAAAGAGATAGGGTTGGAAAGATATAGGGTTGGAAAAAAGATAGGGTTGGACAAAGATAGGGTTGGAAAAAAGATAGGGTTGGAAAAAGAAAGGGTTGGAAAAAAGATGGGGTTGGAAAAAGATAGGGTTGGAAAAAAGATAGGGTTGGAAAAAGATAGGGTTGGAAAAAAGATAGGGTTGGGAAAAGATAGGGTTGGACAAACATAGGGTTGGAAAAAAGATAGGGTAGGAAAAAGATAGGGTTGGAAAAAAGATAGGATTGTAAAAAGTTAATGTTGGATAAAAGATTGGGTTGGAAAAAAGATAGGGTTGGAAAAAGATAGGGTTGGAAAAAGATAGGGTTAGGGTTGAAAAAAGATAGGGTTAGGGTTGGAAAAAGATAGGGTTAGGGTTGAAAAAAGATAGGGTTAGGGTTGGAAAAGACAGGGTTAGGGTTGGAAAAAGATAGGGTTAGGGTTGGAAAAAGATAGGGTTAGGGTTGAAAAAAGATAGGGTTAGGGTTGAAAAAAGATAGGGTTAGGGTTGGAAAAGACAGGGTTAGGGTTGGAAAAAGATAGGGTTAGGGTTGGAAAAAGATAGGGTTAGGGTTGAAAAAAGATAGGGTTAGGGTTGGAAAAAGATAGGGTTAGGGTTGAAAAAAGATAGGGTTGGAAAGATTGAAGGCTGCTGTGATTTCTCGGGGTTGTGGCCGTACAGGGTTATAGGGATGGGCGAAGATTTTGGTACTTTGGTACCAAAGGTGGGGGCGAGTGTGAGGAGGGATTGGTGTTGGGGTTAGTGTTAGGACTTAGGGTTGGAAAAAGATAGGGTAAGGGTTAGGGTTGGAAAAAGCCAGGGTTAGGGTTGGAAAAAGATAGGGTTAGGGTTGAAAAAAGATAGGGTTAGGGTTGGAAAAAGATAGGGTTAGGGTTGAAAAAAGATAGGGTTAGGGTTGGAAAAGACAGGGTTAGGGTTGAAAAAAGATAGGGTTAGGGTTGGAAAAAGATAGGGTTAGGGTTGGAAAAAGATAGGGTTAGGGTTGAAAAAAGATAGGGTTAGGGTTGGAAAAAGATAGGGTTAGGGTTGAAAAAAGATAGGGTTAGGGTTGGAAAAGACAGGGTTAGGGTTGGAAAAAGATAGGGTTAGGGTTGGAAAAAGATAGGGTTAGGGTTGAAAAAAGATAGGGTTAGGGTTGGAAAAAGATAGGGTTAGGGTTGAAAAAAGATAGGGTTGGAAAGATTGAGGGCTGCTGTGATTTCTCGGGGTTGTGGCCGTACAGGGTTATAGGGATGGGCGAAGATTTTGGTACTTTGGTACCAAAGGTGGGGGCGAGTGTGAGGAGGGATTGGTGTTGGGGTTAGTGTTAGGACTTAGGGTTGGAAAAAGATAGGGTAAGGGTTAGGGTTGGAAAAAGCCAGGGTTAGGGTTGAAAAAAGATAGGGTTAGGGTTGAAAAAAGATAGGGTTAGGGTTGAAAAAAGATAGGGTTAGGGTTGAAAAAAGATAGGGTTAGGGTTGGAAAAGACAGGGTTAGGGTTGAAAAAAGATAGGGTTAGGGTTGGAAAAAGATAGGGTTAGGGTTGAAAAAAGATAGGGTTAGGGTTGGAAAAGACAGGGTTAGGGTTGGAAAAGACAGGGTTAGGGTTGGAAAAAGATAGGGTTAGGGTTGAAAAAAGATAGGGTTAGGGTTGGAAAAAGATAGGGTTAGGGTTGAAAAAAGATAGGGTTGGAAAGATTGAGGGCTGCTGTGATTTCTCGGGGTTGTGGCCGTACAGGGTTATAGGGATGGGCGAAGATTTTGGTACTTTGGTACCAAAGGTGGGGGCGAGTGTGAGGAGGGATTGGTGTTGGGGTTAGTGTTAGGACTTAGGGTTGGAAAAAGATAGGGTAAGGGTTAGGGTTGGAAAAAGCCAGGGTTAGGGTTGGAAAAAGATAGGGTTAGGGTTGAAAAAAGATAGGGTTAGGGTTGGAAAAGACAGGGTTAGGGTTGAAAAAAGATAGGGTTAGGGTTGTTAAAAGATAGGGTTAGGGTTGGAAAAAGATAGGGTTAGGGTTGAAAAAAGATAGGGTTAGGGTTGGAAAAAGATAGGGTTAGGGTTGAAAAAAGATAGGGTTAGGGTTGGAAAAGACAGGGTTAGGGTTGAAAAAAGATAGGGTTAGGGTTGGAAAAAGATAGGGTTAGGGTTGGAAAAAGATAGGGTTAGGGTTGAAAAAAGATAGGGTTAGGGTTGGAAAAAGATAGGGTTAGGGTTGAAAAAAGATAGGGTTAGGGTTGGAAAAGACAGGGTTAGGGTTGGAAAAAGATAGGGTTAGGGTTGGAAAAAGATAGGGTTAGGGTTGAAAAAAGATAGGGTTAGGGTTGGAAAAAGATAGGGTTAGGGTTGAAAAAAGATAGGGTTGGAAAGATTGAGGGCTGCTGTGATTTCTCGGGGTTGTGGCCGTACAGGGTTATAGGGATGGGCGAAGATTTTGGTACTTTGGTACCAAAGGTGGGGGCGAGTGTGAGGAGGGATTGGTGTTGGGGTTAGTGTTAGGACTTAGGGTTGGAAAAAGATAGGGTAAGGGTTAGGGTTGGAAAAAGCCAGGGTTAGGGTTGAAAAAAGATAGGGTTAGGGTTGAAAAAAGATAGGGTTAGGGTTGAAAAAAGATAGGGTTAGGGTTGAAAAAAGATAGGGTTAGGGTTGGAAAAGACAGGGTTAGGGTTGAAAAAAGATAGGGTTAGGGTTGGAAAAAGATAGGGTTAGGGTTGAAAAAAGATAGGGTTAGGGTTGGAAAAGACAGGGTTAGGGTTGGAAAAGACAGGGTTAGGGTTGGAAAAAGATAGGGTTAGGGTTGAAAAAAGATAGGGTTAGGGTTGGAAAAAGATAGGGTTAGGGTTGAAAAAAGATAGGGTTGGAAAGATTGAGGGCTGCTGTGATTTCTCGGGGTTGTGGCCGTACAGGGTTATAGGGATGGGCGAAGATTTTGGTACTTTGGTACCAAAGGTGGGGGCGAGTGTGAGGAGGGATTGGTGTTGGGGTTAGTGTTAGGACTTAGGGTTGGAAAAAGATAGGGTAAGGGTTAGGGTTGGAAAAAGCCAGGGTTAGGGTTGGAAAAAGATAGGGTTAGGGTTGAAAAAAGATAGGGTTAGGGTTGGAAAAGACAGGGTTAGGGTTGAAAAAAGATAGGGTTAGGGTTGTTAAAAGATAGGGTTAGGGTTGGAAAAAGATAGGGTTAGGGTTGAAAAAAGATAGGGTTAGGGTTGGAAAAAGATAGGGTTAGGGTTGAAAAAAGATAGGGTTAGGGTTGGAAAAGACAGGGTTAGGGTTGGAAAAAGATAGGGTTAGGGTTGGAAAAAGATAGGGTTAGGGTTGAAAAAAGATAGGGTTAGGGTTGGAAAAAGATAGGGTTAGGGTTGAAAAAAGATAGGGTTGGAAAGATTGAGGGCTGCTGTGATTTCTCGGGGTTGTGGCCGTACAGGGTTATAGGGATGGGCGAAGATTTTGGTACTTTGGTACCAAAGGTGGGGGCGAGTGTGAGGAGGGATTGGTGTTGGGGTTAGTGTTAGGACTTAGGGTTGGAAAAAGATAGGGTAAGGGTTAGGGTTGGAAAAAGCCAGGGTTAGGGTTGGAAAAAGATAGGGTTAGGGTTGAAAAAAGATAGGGTTAGGGTTGGAAAAAGATAGGGTTAGGGTTGAAAAAAGATAGGGTTAGGGTTGGAAAAGACAGGGTTAGGGTTGAAAAAAGATAGGGTTAGGGTTGGAAAAAGATAGGGTTAGGGTTGGAAAAAGATAGGGTTAGGGTTGAAAAAAGATAGGGTTAGGGTTGGAAAAAGATAGGGTTAGGGTTGAAAAAAGATAGGGTTAGGGTTGGAAAAGACAGGGTTAGGGTTGGAAAAAGATAGGGTTAGGGTTGGAAAAAGATAGGGTTAGGGTTGAAAAAAGATAGGGTTAGGGTTGGAAAAAGATAGGGTTAGGGTTGAAAAAAGATAGGGTTGGAAAGATTGAGGGCTGCTGTGATTTCTCGGGGTTGTGGCCGTACAGGGTTATAGGGATGGGCGAAGATTTTGGTACTTTGGTACCAAAGGTGGGGGCGAGTGTGAGGAGGGATTGGTGTTGGGGTTAGTGTTAGGACTTAGGGTTGGAAAAAGATAGGGTAAGGGTTAGGGTTGGAAAAAGCCAGGGTTAGGGTTGGAAAAAGATAGGGTTAGGGTTGAAAAAAGATAGGGTTAGGGTTGGAAAAGACAGGGTTAGGGTTGAAAAAAGATAGGGTTAGGGTTGTTAAAAGATAGGGTTAGGGTTGGAAAAAGATAGGGTTAGGGTTGAAAAAAGATAGGGTTAGGGTTGGAAAAAGATAGGGTTAGGGTTGAAAAAAGATAGGGTTAGGGTTGGAAAAGACAGGGTTAGGGTTGAAAAAAGATAGGGTTAGGGTTGGAAAAAGATAGGGTTAGGGTTGGAAAAAGATAGGGTTAGGGTTGAAAAAAGATAGGGTTAGGGTTGGAAAAAGATAGGGTTAGGGTTGAAAAAAGATAGGGTTAGGGTTGGAAAAGACAGGGTTAGGGTTGGAAAAAGATAGGGTTAGGGTTGGAAAAAGATAGGGTTAGGGTTGAAAAAAGATAGGGTTAGGGTTGGAAAAAGATAGGGTTAGGGTTGAAAAAAGATAGGGTTGGAAAGATTGAGGGCTGCTGTGATTTCTCGGGGTTGTGGCCGTACAGGGTTATAGGGATGGGCGAAGATTTTGGTACTTTGGTACCAAAGGTGGGGGCGAGTGTGAGGAGGGATTGGTGTTGGGGTTAGTGTTAGGACTTAGGGTTGGAAAAAGATAGGGTAAGGGTTAGGGTTGGAAAAAGCCAGGGTTAGGGTTGGGAAAAGATAGGGTTAGGGTTGAAAAAAGATAGGGTTAGGGTTGGAAAAAGATAGGGTTAGGGTTGAAAAAAGATAGGGTTAGGGTAGGAAAAAGATAGGGTTTGAAAAAAGATAGGATTGTAAAAAGTTAGGGTTGGAAAAAAGATGGGGTTGGAAAAAGATAGGGTTGGAAAAAAGATAGGGTTGGAAAAAGATAGGGTTGGTAAAACAATAGGGTTGGAAAAAGATAGGGTTGGAAAAAGATAGGGTTGGAAAAAAGATAGGGTTGGAAAAAGATAGGGTTGGAAAAAAGATAGGGTTGGAAAAAGATAGGGTTGGAAAAAGATAGGGTTGGAAAAAAGATAGGATTGGAAAAAGTTAGGGTTGGAAAAAAGATAGGTTTGGAAACAGATAGGCTTGGAAACAGATAGGGTTGGAAAAAAGATAGGGTTGGAAAAAGATAGGGTTGGAAAAAAGATAGGGTTGGAAAAAAGATAGGGTTGGACAAAGATAGGGTTGGAAAAAAGATAGGGTTGGAAAAAGAAAGGTTTGGAAAAAAGATGGGGTTGGAAAAAGATAGGGTTGGAAAAAAGATAGGGTTGGAAAAAGATAGGGTTGGAATAAAGATAGGGTTGGGAAAAGATAGGGTTGGACAAACATAGGGTTGGAAAAAAGATAGGATAGGAAAAAGATAGGGTTGGAAAAAAGATAGGATTGTAAAAAGTTAGGGTTGGAAAAAAGATAGGGTTGGAAAAAGATAGGGTTGGAAAAAAGATAGGGTTGGAAAAAGATAGGGTTGGTAAAACAATAGGGTTGGAAAAAGATAGGGTTGGAAAAAGATAGGGTTGGAAAAAAGATAGGGTTGGAAAAAGATAGGGTTGGAAAAAAGATAGGGTTGGAAAAAGATAGGGTTGGAAAAAGATAGGGTTGGAAAAAAGATAGGATTGGAAAAAGTTAGGGTTGGAAAAAAGATAGGTTTGGAAACAGATAGGCTTGGAAACAGATAGGGTTGGAAAAAAGATAGGGTTGGAAAAAGATAGGGTTGGAATAAAGATAGGGTTGGGAAAAGATAGGGTTGGACAAACATAGGGTTGGAAAAAAGATAGGGTAGGAAAAAGATAGGGTTGGAAAAAAGATAGGATTGTAAAAAGTTAGGGTTGGAAAAAAGATGGGGTTGGAAAAAGATAGGGTTGGAAAAAAGATAGGGTTGGAAAAAGATAGGGTTGGTAAAACAATAGGGTTGGAAAAAGATAGGGTTGGAAAAAGATAGGGTTGGAAAAAAGATAGGGTTGGAAAAAGATAGGGTTGGAAAAAAGATAGGGTTGGAAAAAGATAGGGTTGGAAAAAGATAGGGTTGGAAAAAAGATAGGATTGGAAAAAGTTAGGGTTGGAAAAAAGATAGGTTTGGAAACAGATAGGCTTGGAAACAGATAGGGTTGGAAAAAAGATAGGGTTGGAAAAAGATAGGGTTGGAAAAAAGATAGGGTTGGACAAAGATAGGGTTGGAAAAAAGATAGGGTTGGAAAAAGAAAGGTTTGGAAAAAAGATGGGGTTGAAAAAAGATAGGGTTGGAAAAAAGATAGGGTTGGAAAAAGATAGGGTTGGAATAAAGATAGGGTTGGGAAAAGATAGGGTTGGACAAACATAGGGTTGGAAAAAAGATAGGGTAGGAAAAAGATAGGGTTGGAAAAAAGATAGGATTGTAAAAAGTTAGGGTTGGAAAAAAGATAGGGTTGGAAAAAGATAGGGTTGGAAAAAAGATAGGGTTGGAAAAAGATAGGGTTGGTAAAACAATAGGGTTGGAAAAAGATAGGGTTGGAAAAAGATAGGGTTGGAAAAAAGATAGGGTTGGAAAAAGATAGGGTTGGAAAAAAGATAGGGTTGGAAAAAGATAGGGTTGGAAAAAGATAGGGTTGGAAAAAAGATAGGATTGGAAAAAGTTAGGGTTGGAAAAAAGATAGGTTTGGAAACAGATAGGCTTGGAAACAGATAGGGTTGGAAAAAAGATAGGGTTGGAAAAAGATAGGGTTGGAATAAAGATAGGGTTGGGAAAAGATAGGGTTGGACAAACATAGGGTTGGAAAAAAGATAGGGTAGGAAAAAGATAGGGTTGGAAAAAAGATAGGATTGTAAAAAGTTAGGGTTGGAAAAAAGATGGGGTTGGAAAAAGATAGGGTTGGAAAAAAGATAGGGTTGGAAAAAGATAGGGTTGGTAAAACAATAGGGTTGGAAAAAGATAGGGTTGGAAAAAAGATAGGGTTGGAAAAAGATAGGGTTGGAAAAAAGATAGGGTTGGAAAAAGATAGGGTTGGAAAAAAGATAGGGTTGGAAAAAGATAGGGTTGGAAACAGATAGGGTTGGAAAAAAGATAGGGTTGGAAAAAAGATAGGGTTGGAAACAAATAGGGTTGGAAAAAAGATAGGGTTGGAAAAAGTTATGGTTGGAAAAAAGGTAGGGTTGGAAAAAGTTAGGGTTGGAAAAAAGATAGGGTTGGAAAAAGATAGGGTTGGAAAAAGATAGGGTTGGAAACAAATAGGGTTGGAAAAAAGATAGGGTTGGAAAAGTTAGGGTTGGAAAAAGATAGGGTTGGAAAAGATAGGGTTGGAAAAGAGATAGGGTTGGAAAGATATAGGGTGGGAAAAAAAATAGGGTTGGACAAAGATAGGGTTGGAAAAAAGATGGGGTTGGAAAAAGATAGGGTTGGAAAAAGATAGGGTTGGAAAAAGATAGGGTTGGAAAAAGATAGGGTTGGAAAAAGATAGGGTTGGAAAAAAGATAGGGTTGGACAAAGATAGGGTTGGAAAAAGATAGGGTTGGAAAAAGAAAGGTTTGGAAAAAAGATGGGGTTGAAAAAAGATAGGGTTGGAAAAACGATAGGGTTGGAAAAAGATAGGGTTGGAATAAAGATAGGGTTGGGAAAAGATAGGGTTGGACAAACATAGGGTTGGAAAAAAGATAGGGTAGGAAAAAGATAGGGTTGGAAAAAAGATAGGATTGTAAAAAGATAGGGTTGGAAAAAAGATAGGGTTGGAAAAAGATAGGGTTGGAAAAAGATAGGGTTGGAAAAGATAGGGTTGGTAAAACAATAGGGTTGGAAAAAGATAGGGTTGGAAAAGATAGGGTGGAAAAAAGATAGGGTTGGAAAAAGATAGGGTTGGAAAAAAGATAGGGTTGGAAAAAGATAGGGTTGGAAAAAGATAGGGTTGGAAAAAAGATAGGATTGGAAAAAGTTAGGGTTGGAAAAAAGATAGGTTTGGAAACAGATAGGCTTGGAACAGATAGGGTTGGAAAAAAGATAGGGTTGGAAAAAGATAGGGTTGGAATAAAGATAGGGTTGGGAAAAGATAGGGTTGGACAAACATAGGGTTGGAAAAAGATAGGGTAGGAAAAAGATAGGGTTGGAAAAAAGATAGGATTGTAAAAAGTTAGGGTTGGAAAAAAGATGGGGTTGGAAAAAGATAGGGTTGGAAAAAAGATAGGGTTGGAAAAAGATAGGGTTGGTAAAACAATAGGGTTGGAAAAAGATAGGGTTGGAAAAAAGATAGGGTTGGAAAAAGATAGGGTTGGAAAAAAGATAGGGTTGGAAAAAGATAGCGGTTGGAAAAAAGATAGGGTTGGAAAAAGATAGGGTTGGAAACAGATAGGGTTGGAAAAAGATAGGGTTGGAAAAAAGATAGGGTTGGAAACAAATAGGGTTGGAAAAAAGATAGGGTTGGAAAAAGTTATGGTTGGAAAAAAGGTAGGGTTGGAAAAAGTTAGGGTTGGAAAAAAGATAGGGTTGGAAAAAGATAGGGTTGGAAAAAGATAGGGTTGGAAACAAATAGGGTTGGAAAAAAGATAA
>JBCGBM010000288.1:226403-277358 GCA_038501925.1 Xenopus petersii
TGTTGGAAAAAAGATAGGGTTGGAAAAAGATAGGGTTGGAAAAAAGATAGGGCTGGAAAAAGATAGGGTTGGAAAAAAGATAGGATTGTTAAAAGTTAGGGTTGGAAAAAAGATAGGGTTGCAAAAAGTTAGGGTTGGAAAAAGATAGGGTTGGAAAAAAGATAGGGTTGGAAAAAAGATAGGGCTGGAAAAAGATAGGGTTGGAAAAAAGATAGGGTTAGAAAAAGATAGGGTTGGAAAAAAGATAGGATTGTTAAAAGTTAGGGTTGGAAAATAGATAGGGTTGGAAAAAGATAGGGTTGGAAAAAAGATAGGGTTGGAAAAAGTTAGGGTTGGAAAAAAGATAGGGTTAGAAAAAGATAGGGTTGGAAAAAAGATAGGATTGTTAAAAGTTAGGGTTGGAAATAAGATAGGGTTGCAAAAAGATAGGGTTGGAAAAAAGATAGGGTTGGAAAAAGATAGGGTTGGAAAAAAGATAGGATTGTAAAACGTTAGGGTTGGAAAATAGATAGGGTTGCAAAAAGATAGGGTTGGAAAAAAGATAGGGTTGGAAAAAGTTAGGGTTGGAAAAAAGATAGGGTTGGAAAAAGATAGGGTTGGATAAAGATAGGGTTGGAAATAAGAAAGGGTTGCAAAAAGTTAGGGTTGGAAAAAAGATAGGGTTGGAAAAAGATAGGGTTGGAAAAAAGATAGGATTGTAAAAAGTTAGGGTTGGAAAATAGATAGGGTTGCAAAAAGATAGGGTTGGAAAAAAGATAGGGTTGGAAAAAGTTAGGGTTGGAAAAAAGATAGGGTTGGAAAAAGATAGGGTTGGATAAAGATAGGGTTGGAAAAAAGATAGGGTTGGAAAAAGATAGGGTTGGAAAAAAGATAGGATTGTAAAAAGTTAGGGTTGGAAAATAGATAGGGTTGCAAAAAGATAGGTTGGAAAAAAGATAGAATTGTAAAAAGTTAGGGTTGGAAAATAGATAGGGTTGGAAAAAGTTAGGGTTGGAAAAAAGATAGGGTTGGAAAAAAGATAGGATTGTGAAAAGTTAGGGTTGGAAAAAGATAGCTTTGGAAAAAGTTAGGGTTGGACAAAAGATAGGGTTGGAAAAAAGATAGGATTGGAAATAGTTAGGGTTGGAAAAAAGATAGGGTTGGAAAAAGATAGGGTTGGAAAAAAGTTAAGATTGTTAAAAGTTAGGGTTGGAAAAAAGATAGGGTTGCAAAAAGTTAGGGTTGGAAAAAGATAGGGTTGGAAAAAAGATAGGGTTGGAAAAAAGATAGAGCTGGAAAAAGATAGGGTTGGAAAAAAGATAGGGTTAGAAAAAGATAGGGTTGGAAAAAAGATAGGATTGGAAAAAAGATAGGGTTGGAAAAAGTGAGGGTTGGAAAAAAGATAGGGTTACAAAAAATAGGGTTGGAAAAAAGATAAGATTGTTAAAAGTTAGGGTTGGAAAAAATATAGGGTTGCAACAAGATAGGGTTGGAAAAAAGATAGGGTTGGAAAAAGATAGGGTTGGAAAAAGATAGGGCTGGAAAAAGATAGGGTTGGAAAAAAGATAGGGTTAGAAAAAGATAGGGTTGGAAAAAAGATAGGATTGGAAAAAAGATAGGGTTGGAAAAAGTGAGGGTTGGAAAAAAGATAGGGTTACAAAAAAATAGGGTTGGAAAAAAGATAAGATTGTTAAAAGTTAGGGTTGGAAAAAATATAGGGTTGCAACAAGATAGGGTTGGAAAAAAGATAGGGTTGCAAAAAGATAGGGTTGGAAAAAAGATAGGGTTGGAAAAAGATAGGGTTGGAAAAAAGATAGGGCTGGAAAAAGATAGGGTTGGAAAAAAGATAGGATTGTTAAAAGTTAGGGTTGGAAAAAAGATAGGATTGTTAAAAGTTAGGGTTGGAAAAAAGATAGGGTTGCAAAAAGTTAGGGTTGGAAAAAGATAGGGTTGGAAAAAAGATAGGGTTGGAAAAAAGATAGGGCTGGAAAAAGATAGGGTTGGAAAAAAGATAGGGTTAGAAAAAGATAGGGTTGGAAAAAAGATAGGATTGTTAAAAGTTAGGGTTGGAAAATAGATAGGGTTGGAAAAAGATAGGGTTGGAAAAAAGATAGGGTTGGAAAAAGATAGGGTTGGAAAAAAGATAGGATTGTAAAAAGTTAGGGTTGGAAAATAGATAGGGTTGCAAAAAGATAGGGTTGGAAAAAAGATAGGGTTGGAAAAAGTTAGGGTTGGAAAAAAGATAGGGTTGGAAAAAGATAGGGTTGGATAAAGATAGGGTTGGAAAAAAGATAGGGTTGGAAAAAGTTAGGGTTGGAAAAAAGATAGGGTTTGAAAAAGATAGTGTTGGAAAAAAGTAAGGATTGTTAAAAGTTAGGGTTGGAAAAAAGATAGGGTTGCAAAAAGATAGGGTTGGAAAAAAGATAGAATTGTAAAAAGTTAGGGTTGGAAAATAGATAGGGTTGGAAAAAGTTAGGGTTGGAAAAAAGATAGGGTTGGAAAAAAGATAGGATTGTGAAAAGTTAGGGTTGGAAAAAAGATAGGGTTGGAAAAAGTTAGGGTTGGAAAAAAGATAGGGTTGGAAAAAGATAGGGTTGGAAAAAGATAGGGTTGGTAAAAAGATAGGATTGTAAAAAGTTAGGGTTGTAAAAAGTTAGGGTTGGAAAAAAGATAGGGTTGAAAAAAGATAGGATTGGAAAAAGTTAGGGTTGACAAAAAGATAGGGTCGGAAAAAGATAGGGTTGGAAAAAAGATAGGATTGTTAAAAGTTAGGGTTGGAAAAAAGATAGGGTTGCAAAAAGTTAGGGTTGGAAAAAGATAGGGTTGGAAAAAAGATAGAGTTGGAAAAAGTTAGGGTTGGAAAAACGATAGGGTTAGAAAAAGATAGGGTTGGAAAAAAGATAGGATTGTTAAAAGTTAGGGTTGGAAAAAGGATAGGGTTGCTAAAAGATAGGGTTGGAAAAAAGATAGGGTTGGAAAAAGATAGGGTTGGAAAAAAGATAGGATTGTAAAAAGTTAGGGTTGGAAAATAGATAGGGTTGGAAAAAAGATAGGGTTGGAAAAAGATAGGGTTGGAAAAAAGATAGGGTTGGAAAAAAGATAGGGTTAGAAAAAGATAGGGTTGGAAAAAAGATAGGATTGTTAAAAGTTAGGGTTGGAAAAAAGATAGGGTTGCAAAAAGTTAGGGTTGGAAAAAGATAGGGTTGGAAAAAAGATAGGGTTGGAAAAAAGATAGGGCTGGAAAAAGATAGGGTTGGAAAAAAGATAGGATTGTTAAAAGTTAGGGTTGGAAAATAGATAGGGTTGGAAAAAGATAGGGTTGGAAAAAAGATAGGGTTGGAAAAAGTTAGGGTTGGAAAAAAGATAGGGTTAGAAAAAGATAGGGTTGGAAAAAAGATAGGATTGTTAAAAGTTAGGGTTGGAAAAAAGATAGGGTTGCAAAAAGATAGGGTTGGAAAAAAGATAGGGTTGGAAAAAGATAGGGTTGGAAAAAAGATAGGATTGTAAATAGTTAGGGTTGGAAAATAGATAGGGTTGCAAAAAGATAGGGTTGGAAAAAAGATAGGGTTGGAAAAAGATAGGGTTGGAAAAAAGATAGGGCTGGAAAAAGATAGGGTTGGAAAAAAGATAGGGTTAGAAAAAGATAGGGTTGGAAAAAAGATAGGATTGTTTAAAGTTAGGGTTGGAAAAAAGATAGGGTTGCAAAAAGTTAGGGTTGGAAAAAGATAGGGTTGGAAAAAAGATAGGGTTGGAAAAAGGATAGGGTTGGAAAAAAGATAGGGCTGGAAAAAGATAGGGTTGGAAAAAAGATAGGGTTAGAAAAAGATAGGGTTGGAAAAAAGATAGGATTGTTAAAAGTTAGGGTTGGAAAATAGATAGGGTTGGAAAAAGATAGGGTTGGAAAAAAGATAGGGTTGGAAAAAGTTAGGGTTGGAAAAAAGATAGGGTTAGAAAAAGATAGGGTTGGAAAAAAGATAGGATTGTTAAAAGTTAGGGTTGGAAATAAGATAGGGTTGCAAAAAGATAGGGTTGGAAAAAAGATAGGGTTGGAAAAAGATAGGGTTGGAAAAAAGATAGGATTGTAAAAAGTTAGGGTTGGAAAATAGATAGGGTTGCAAAAAGATAGGGTTGGAAAAAAGATAGGGTTGGAAAAAGTTAGGGTTGGAAAAAAGATAGGGTTGGAAAAAGATAGGGTTGGATAAAGATAGGGTTGGGAAAAAGATAGGGTTGGAAAAAGTTAGGGTTGGAAAAAAGATAGGGTTGGAAAAAGATAGGGTTGGAAAAAAGATAGAATTGTAAAAAGTTAGGGTTGGAAAATAGATAGGGTTGGAAAAAGTTAGGGTTGTAAAAAAGATAGGGTTGGAAAAAAGATAGGATTGTTAAAAGTTAGGGTTGGAAAAAAGATAGCTTTGGAAAAAGTTAGGGTTGGACAAAAGATAGGGTTGGAAAAAAGATAGGATTGGAAAAAGTTAGGGTTGGAAAAAAGATAGTGTTGGAAAAAGATAGGGTTGGAAAAAAGATAAGATAGTTAAAAGTTAGGGTTGGAAAAAAGATAGGGTTGCAAAAAGTTAGGGTTGGAAAAAGATAGGGTTGGAAAAAAGATAGGGTTGGAAAAAAGATAGGGCTGGAAAAAGATAGGGTTGGAAAAAAGATAGGGTTAGAAAAAGATAGGATTGGAAAAAAGATAGGATTGGAAAAAAGATAGGGTTGGAAAGAGTGAGGGTTGGAAAAAAGATAGGGTTACAAAAAAATAGGGTTGGAAAAAAGATAAGATTGTTAAAAGTTAGGGTTGGAAAAAAGATAGGGTTGCAACAAGATTGGGTTGGAAAAAAGATAGGGTTGGAAAAAGATAGGGTTGGAAAAAAGATAGGGCTGGAAAAAGATAGGGTTGGAAAAAAGATAGGGTTAGAAAAAGATAGGGTTGGAAAAAAGATAGGATTGTTAAAAGTTAGGGTTGGAAAAAAGATAGGGTTGGAAAAAGTTAGGGTTGGAAAAAAGATAGGGTTAGAAAAAGATAGGGTTGGAAAAAAGATAGGATTGTTAAAAGTTAGGGTTGGAAAAAAGATAGGGTTGCAAAAAGATAGGGTTGGAAAAAAGATAGGGTTGGAAAAAGATAGGGTTGGAAAAAAGATAGGATTGTAAAAAGTTAGGGTTGGAAAATAGATAGGGTTGCAAAAAGATAGGGTTGGAAAAAAGATAGGGTTGGAAAAAGTTAGGGTTGGAAAAAAGATAGGGTTGGAAAAAGATAGGGATGGAAAAAGATAGGGTGGGAAAAAAGATAGGGTTGGAAAAAGTTAGGGTTGGAAAAAAGATAGGGTTAGAAAAAGATAGGGTTGGAAAAAAGAAAGGATTGTTAAAAGTTAGGGTTGGAAAAAAGATAGGGATGCAAAAAGATAGGGTTGGAAAAAAGATAGGGTTGGAAAAAGATAGGGTTGGAAAAAAGATAGAATTGTAAAAAGTTAGGGTTGGAAAATAGATAGGGTTGGAAAAAGATAGGGTTGGAAAAAAGATAGGGTTGGAAAAAGTTAGGGTTGGAAAATAGATAGGGTTGGAAAAAGATAGGGTTGGAAAAAAGATAGGGTTGGAAAAAGTTAGGGTTGGAAAAAAGATAGGGTTGGAAGAAGATAGGGTTGGAAAAAGATAGGGTTGGAAAAAAGATAGGATTGTAAAAAGTTAGGGTTGGAAAAAGTTAGGGTTGGAAAAAAGATAGGGTTGAAAAAAGATAGGATTGGAAAAAGTTAGGGTTGGAAAAAAGATAGGGTCGGAAAAAGATAGGGTTGGAAAAAAGATAGGATTGTTAAAAGTTAGGGTTGGAAAAACGATAGGGTTGCAAAAAGTTAGGGTTGGAAAAAGATAGGGTTGGAAAAAAGATAGGGTTGGAAAAAGTTAGGGTTGGAAAAACGATAGGGTTAGAAAAAGATGGGGTTGGAAAAAAGATAGGATTGTAAAAAGTTAGGGTTGGAAAATAGATAGGGTTGCAAAAAGATAGGGTTGGAAAAAAGATAGGGTTGGAAAAAGTTAGGGTTGGAAAAAAGATAGGGTTGGAAGAAGATAGGGTTGGAAAAAGATAGGGTTGGAAAAAAGATAGGATTGTAAAAAGTTAGGGTTGGAAAAAGTTAGGGTTGGAAAATAGATAGGGTTGGAAAAAAGATAGGATTGTTAAAAGTTAGGGTTGGAAAAAGATAGGGTTGGAAAAAAGATAGGATTGTTAAAAGTTAGGGTTGGAAAAAAGATAGCTTTGGAAAAAGTTAGGGTTGGACAAAAGATAGGGTTGGAAAAAGTTAGGGTTGGAAAAAAGATAGGGTTAGAAAAAGATAGGGTTGGAAAAAAGATAGGATTGTTAAAAGTTAGGGTTGGAAAAAAGATAGGGTTGCAAAAAGATAGGGTTGGAAAAAAGATAGGGTTGGAAAAAGATAGGGTTGGAAAAAAGATAGGGTTGGAAAAAGTTAGGGTTGGAAAATAGATAGGGTTGCAAAAAGATAGGGTTGGAAAAAAGATAGGGTTGGAAAAAGTTAGGGTTGGAAAAAAGATAGGGTTGGAAAAAGATAGGGATGGAAAAAGATAGGGTGGGAAAAAAGATAGGGTTGGAAAAAGTTAGGGTTGGAAAAAAGATAGGGTTGAAAAAAAGATAGGATTGTTAAAAGTTAGGGTTGGAAAAAGATAGGGTTGGAAAAAAGATAGGATTGTTAAAAGTTAGGGTTGGAAAAAAGATAGCTTTGGAAAAAGTTAGGGTTGGACAAAAGATAGGGTTGGAAAAAAGATAGGATTGGAAAAAGTTAGGGTTGGAAAAAAGATAGGGTTGGAAAAAGATAGGGTTGGAAAAAAGATAAGATTGTTAAAAGTTAGGGTTGCAAAAAGTTAGGGTTGGAAAAAGATAGGGTTGAAAAAAAGATAGGGTTGGAAAAAGATAGGGTTGGAAAAAAGATAGGATTGTAAAAAGTTAGGGTTGGAAAATAGATAGGGTTGCAAAAAGATAGGGTTGGAAAAAAGATAGGGTTGGAAAAAGTTAGGGTTGGAAAAAAGATAGGGTTGGAAAAAGATAGGGTTGGAAAAAGATAGGGTTGGTAAAAAGATAGGATTGTAAAAAGTTAGGGTTGTAAAAAGTTAGGGTTCGAAAAAAGATAGGGTTGAAAAAAGATAGGATTGGAAAAAGTTAGGGTTGACAAAAAGATAGGGTCGGAAAAAGATAGGGTTGGAAAAAAGATAGGATTGTTAAAAGTTAGGGTTGGAAAAAAGATAGGGTTGCAAAAAGTTAGGGTTGGAAAAAGATAGGGTTGGAAAAAAGATAGAGTTGGAAAAAGTTAGGGTTGGAAAAACGATAGGGTTAGAAAAAGATAGGGTTGGAAAAAAGATAGGATTGTTAAAAGTTAGGGTTGGAAAAAGGATAGGGTTGCTAAAAGATAGGGTTGGAAAAAAGATAGGGTTGGAAAAAGATAGGGTTGGAAAAAAGATAGGATTGTAAAAAGTTAGGGTTGGAAAATAGATAGGGTTGGAAAAAAGATAGGGTTGGAAAAAGATAGGGTTGGAAAAAAGATAGGGTTGGAAAAAAGATAGGGTTAGAAAAAGATAGGGTTGGAAAAAAGATAGGATTGTTAAAAGTTAGGGTTGGAAAAAAGATAGGGTTGCAAAAAGTTAGGGTTGGAAAAAGATAGGGTTGGAAAAAAGATAGGGTTGGAAAAAAGATAGGGCTGGAAAAAGATAGGGTTGGAAAAAAGATAGGGTTAGAAAAAGATAGGGTTGGAAAAAAGATAGGATTGTTAAAAGTTAGGGTTGGAAAATAGATAGGGTTGGAAAAAGATAGGGTTGGAAAAAAGATAGGGTTGGAAAAAGTTAGGGTTGGAAAAAAGATAGGGTTAGAAAAAGATAGGGTTGGAAAAAAGATAGGATTGTTAAAAGTTAGGGTTGGAAAAAAGATAGGGTTGCAAAAAGATAGGGTTGGAAAAAAGATAGGGTTGGAAAAAGATAGGGTTGGAAAAAAGATAGGATTGTAAATAGTTAGGGTTGGAAAATAGATAGGGTTGCAAAAAGATAGGGTTGGAAAAAAGATAGGGTTGGAAAAAGATAGGGTTGGAAAAAAGATAGGGCTGGAAAAAGATAGGGTTGGAAAAAAGATAGGGTTAGAAAAAGATAGGGTTGGAAAAAAGATAGGATTGTTTAAAGTTAGGGTTGGAAAAAAGATAGGGTTGCAAAAAGTTAGGGTTGGAAAAAGATAGGGTTGGAAAAAAGATAGGGTTGGAAAAAGGATAGGGTTGGAAAAAAGATAGGGCTGGAAAAAGATAGGGTTGGAAAAAAGATAGGGTTAGAAAAAGATAGGGTTGGAAAAAAGATAGGATTGTTAAAAGTTAGGGTTGGAAATAAGATAGGGTTGCAAAAAGATAGGGTTGGAAAAAAGATAGGGTTGGAAAAAGATAGGGTTGGAAAAAAGATAGGATTGTAAAAAGTTAGGGTTGGAAAATAGATAGGGTTGCAAAAAGATAGGGTTGGAAAAAAGATAGGGTTGGAAAAAGTTAGGGTTGGAAAAAAGATAGGGTTGGAAAAAGATAGGGTTGGATAAAGATAGGGTTGGGAAAAAGATAGGGTTGGAAAAAGTTAGGGTTGGAAAAAAGATAGGGTTGGAAAAAGATAGGGTTGGAAAAAAGATAGAATTGTAAAAAGTTAGGGTTGGAAAATAGATAGGGTTGGAAAAAGTTAGGGTTGGAAAAAAGATAGGGTTGGAAAAAAGATAGGATTGTTAAAAGTTAGGGTTGGAAAAAAGATAGCTTTGGAAAAAGTTAGGGTTGGACAAAAGATAGGGTTGGAAAAAAGATAGGATTGGAAAAAGTTAGGGTTGGAAAAAAGATAGGGTTGGAAAAAGATAGGGTTGGAAAAAAGATAAGATAGTTAAAAGTTAGGGTTGGAAAAAAGATAGGGTTGCAAAAAGTTAGGGTTGGAAAAAGATAGGGTTGGAAAAAAGATAGGGTTGGAAAAAAGATAGGGCTGGAAAAAGATAGGGTTGGAAAAAAGATAGGGTTAGAAAAAGATAGGATTGGAAAAAAGATAGGATTGGAAAAAAGATAGGGTTGGAAAGAGTGAGGGTTGGAAAAAAGATAGGGTTACAAAAAAATAGGGTTGGAAAAAAGATAAGATTGTTAAAAGTTAGGGTTGGAAAAAAGATAGGGTTGCAACAAGATTGGGTTGGAAAAAAGATAGGGTTGGAAAAAGATAGGGTTGGAAAAAAGATAGGGCTGGAAAAAGATAGGGTTGGAAAAAAGATAGGGTTAGAAAAAGATAGGGTTGGAAAAAAGATAGGATTGTTAAAAGTTAGGGTTGGAAAAAAGATAGGGTTGGAAAAAGTTAGGGTTGGAAAAAAGATAGGGTTAGAAAAAGATAGGGTTGGAAAAAAGATAGGATTGTTAAAAGTTAGGGTTGGAAAAAAGATAGGGTTGCAAAAAGATAGGGTTGGAAAAAAGATAGGGTTGGAAAAAGATAGGGTTGGAAAAAAGATAGGATTGTAAAAAGTTAGGGTTGGAAAATAGATAGGGTTGCAAAAAGATAGGGTTGGAAAAAAGATAGGGTTGGAAAAAGTTAGGGTTGGAAAAAAGATAGGGTTGGAAAAAGATAGGGATGGAAAAAGATAGGGTGGGAAAAAAAGATAGGGTTGGAAAAAGTTAGGGTTGGAAAAAAGATAGGGTTAGAAAAAGATAGGGTTGGAAAAAAGAAAGGATTGTTAAAAGTTATGGTTGGAAAAAAGATAGGGTTGCAAAAAGATAGGGTTGGAAAAAAGATAGGGTTGGAAAAAGATAGGGTTGGAAAAAAGATAGAATTGTAAAAAGTTAGGGTTGGAAAATAGATAGGGTTGGAAAAAGATAGGGTTGGAAAAAGATAGGGTTGGAAAAAGTTAGGGTTGGAAAATAGATAGGGTTGGAAAAAGATAGGGTTGGAAAAAAGATAGGGTTGGAAAAAGTTAGGGTTGGAAAAAAGATAGGGTTGGAAGAAGATAGGGTTGGAAAAAGATAGGGTTGGAAAAAAGATAGGATTGTAAAAAGTTAGGGTTGGAAAAAGTTAGGGTTGGAAAAAAGATAGGGTTGAAAAAAGATAGGATTGGAAAAAGTTAGGGTTGGAAAAAAGATAGGGTCGGAAAAAGATAGGGTTGGAAAAAAGATAGGATTGTTAAAAGTTAGGGTTGGAAAAACGATAGGGTTGCAAAAAGTTAGGGTTGGAAAAAGATAGGGTTGGAAAAAAGATAGGGTTGGAAAAAGTTAGGGTTGGAAAAACGATAGGGTTAGAAAAAGATAGGGTTGGAAAAAAGATAGGATTGTAAAAAGTTAGGGTTGGAAAATAGATAGGGTTGCAAAAAGATAGGGTTGGAAAAAAGATAGGGTTGGAAAAAGTTAGGGTTGGAAAAAAGATAGGGTTGGAAGAAGATAGGGTTGGAAAAAGATAGGGTTGGAAAAAAGATAGGATTGTAAAAAGTTAGGGTTGGAAAAAGTTAGGGTTGGAAAAAAGATAGGGTTGAAAAAAGATAGGATTGGAAAAAGTTAGGGTTGGAAAAAAGATAGGGTCGGAAAAAGATAGGATTGTTAAAAGTTAGGGTTGGAAAAAAGATAGCTTTGGAAAAAGTTAGGGTTGGACAAAAGATAGGGTTGGAAAAAGTTAGGGTTGGAAAAAAGATAGGGTTAGAAAAAGATAGGGTTGGAAAAAAGATAGGATTGTTAAAAGTTAGGGTTGGAAAAAAGATAGGGTTGCAAAAAGATAGGGTTGGAAAAAAGATAGGGTTGGAAAAAGATAGGGTTGGAAAAAAGATAGGGTTGGAAAAAGTTAGGGTTGGAAAATAGATAGGGTTGCAAAAAGATAGGGTTGGAAAAAAGATAGGGTTGGAAAAAGTTAGGGTTGGAAAAAAGATAGGGTTGGAAAAAGATAGGGATGGAAAAAGATAGGGTGGGAAAAAAGATAGGGTTGGAAAAAGTTAGGGTTGGAAAAAAGATAGGGTTGAAAAAAAGATAGGATTGTTAAAAGTTAGGGTTGGAAAAAGATAGGGTTGGAAAAAAGATAGGATTGTTAAAAGTTAGGGTTGGAAAAAAGATAGCTTTGGAAAAAGTTAGGGTTGGACAAAAGATAGGGTTGGAAAAAAGATAGGATTGGAAAAAGTTAGGGTTGGAAAAAAGATAGGGTTGGAAAAAGATAGGGTTGGAAAAAAGATAAGATTGTTAAAAGTTAGGGTTGCAAAAAGTTAGGGTTGGAAAAAGATAGGGTTGAAAAAAAGATAGGGTTGGAAAAAGATAGGGTTGGAAAAAAGATAGGATTGTAAAAAGTTAGGGTTGGAAAATAGATAGGGTTGCAAAAAGATAGGGTTGGAAAAAAGATAGGGTTGGAAAAAGTTAGGGTTGGAAAAAAGATAGGGTTGGAAAAAGATAGGGTTGGAAAAAGATAGGGTTGGTAAAAAGATAGGATTGTAAAAAGTTAGGGTTGTAAAAAGTTAGGGTTGGAAAAAAGATAGGGTTGAAAAAAGATAGGATTGGAAAAAGTTAGGGTTGACAAAAAGATAGGGTCGGAAAAAGATAGGGTTGGAAAAAAGATAGGATTGTTAAAAGTTAGGGTTGGAAAAAAGATAGGGTTGCAAAAAGTTAGGGTTGGAAAAAGATAGGGTTGGAAAAAAGATAGAGTTGGAAAAAGTTAGGGTTGGAAAAACGATAGGGTTAGAAAAAGATAGGGTTGGAAAAAAGATAGGATTGTTAAAAGTTAGGGTTGGAAAAAGGATAGGGTTGCTAAAAGATAGGGTTGGAAAAAAGATAGGGTTGGAAAAAGATAGGGTTGGAAAAAAGATAGGATTGTAAAAAGTTAGGGTTGGAAAATAGATAGGGTTGGAAAAAAGATAGGGTTGGAAAAAGATAGGGTTGGAAAAAAGATAGGGTTGGAAAAAAGATAGGGTTAGAAAAAGATAGGGTTGGAAAAAAGATAGGATTGTTAAAAGTTAGGGTTGGAAAAAAGATAGGGTTGCAAAAAGTTAGGGTTGGAAAAAGATAGGGTTGGAAAAAAGATAGGGTTGGAAAAAAGATAGGGCTGGAAAAAGATAGGGTTGGAAAAAAGATAGGGTTAGAAAAAGATAGGGTTGGAAAAAAGATAGGATTGTTAAAAGTTAGGGTTGGAAAATAGATAGGGTTGGAAAAAGATAGGGTTGGAAAAAAGATAGGGTTGGAAAAAGTTAGGGTTGGAAAAAAGATAGGGTTAGAAAAAGATAGGGTTGGAAAAAAGATAGGATTGTTAAAAGTTAGGGTTGGAAAAAAGATAGGGTTGCAAAAAGATAGGGTTGGAAAAAAGATAGGGTTGGAAAAAGATAGGGTTGGAAAAAAGATAGGATTGTAAATAGTTAGGGTTGGAAAATAGATAGGGTTGCAAAAAGATAGGGTTGGAAAAAAGATAGGGTTGGAAAAAGATAGGGTTGGAAAAAAGATAGGGCTGGAAAAAGATAGGGTTGGAAAAAAGATAGGGTTAGAAAAAGATAGGGTTGGAAAAAAGATAGGATTGTTTAAAGTTAGGGTTGGAAAAAAGATAGGGTTGCAAAAAGTTAGGGTTGGAAAAAGATAGGGTTGGAAAAAAGATAGGGTTGGAAAAAGGATAGGGTTGGAAAAAAGATAGGGCTGGAAAAAGATAGGGTTGGAAAAAAGATAGGGTTAGAAAAAGATAGGGTTGGAAAAAAGATAGGATTGTTAAAAGTTAGGGTTGGAAAATAGATAGGGTTGGAAAAAGATAGGGTTGGAAAAAAGATAGGGTTGGAAAAAGTTAGGGTTGGAAAAAAGATAGGGTTAGAAAAAGATAGGGTTGGAAAAAAGATAGGATTGTTAAAAGTTAGGGTTGGAAATAAGATAGGGTTGCAAAAAGATAGGGTTGGAAAAAAGATAGGGTTGGAAAAAGATAGGGTTGGAAAAAAGATAGGATTGTAAAAAGTTAGGGTTGGAAAATAGATAGGGTTGCAAAAAGATAGGGTTGGAAAAAAGATAGGGTTGGAAAAAGTTAGGGTTGGAAAAAAGATAGGGTTGGAAAAAGATAGGGTTGGATAAAGATAGGGTTGGGAAAAAGATAGGGTTGGAAAAAGTTAGGGTTGGAAAAAGATAGGGTTGGAAAAAGATAGGGTTGGAAAAAAGATAGAATTGTAAAAAGTTAGGGTTGGAAAATAGATAGGGTTGGAAAAAGTTAGGGTTGGAAAAAAGATAGGGTTGGAAAAAAGATAGGATTGTTAAAAGTTAGGGTTGGAAAAAAGATAGCTTTGGAAAAAGTTAGGGTTGGACAAAAGATAGGGTTGGAAAAAAGATAGGATTGGAAAAAGTTAGGGTTGGAAAAAAGATAGGGTTGGAAAAAGATAGGGTTGGAAAAAAGATAAGATAGTTAAAAGTTAGGGTTGGAAAAAAGATAGGGTTGCAAAAAGTTAGGGTTGGAAAAAGATAGGGTTGGAAAAAAGATAGGGTTGGAAAAAAGATAGGGCTGGAAAAAGATAGGGTTGGAAAAAAGATAGGGTTAGAAAAAGATAGGATTGGAAAAAAGATAGGATTGGAAAAAAGATAGGGTTGGAAAGAGTGAGGGTTGGAAAAAAGATAGGGTTACAAAAAAATAGGGTTGGAAAAAAGATAAGATTGTTAAAAGTTAGGGTTGGAAAAAAGATAGGGTTGCAACAAGATTGGGTTGGAAAAAAGATAGGGTTGGAAAAAGATAGGGTTGGAAAAAAGATAGGGCTGGAAAAAGATAGGGTTGGAAAAAAGATAGGGTTAGAAAAAGATAGGGTTGGAAAAAAGATAGGATTGTTAAAAGTTAGGGTTGGAAAAAAGATAGGGTTGGAAAAAGTTAGGGTTGGAAAAAAGATAGGGTTAGAAAAAGATAGGGTTGGAAAAAAGATAGGATTGTTAAAAGTTAGGGTTGGAAAAAAGATAGGGTTGCAAAAAGATAGGGTTGGAAAAAAGATAGGGTTGGAAAAAGATAGGGTTGGAAAAAAGATAGGATTGTAAAAAGTTAGGGTTGGAAAATAGATAGGGTTGCAAAAAGATAGGGTTGGAAAAAAGATAGGGTTGGAAAAAGTTAGGGTTGGAAAAAAGATAGGGTTGGAAAAAGATAGGGATGGAAAAAGATAGGGTGGGAAAAAAAGATAGGGTTGGAAAAAGTTAGGGTTGGAAAAAAGATAGGGTTAGAAAAAGATAGGGTTGGAAAAAAGAAAGGATTGTTAAAAGATAGGGTTGGAAAAAAGATAGGGTTGGAAAAAGATAGGGTTGGAAAAAAGATAGGGTTGCAAAAAGATAGGGTTGATAAAAGATAGGGTTGGAAAAAGATAGGGTTGGAAAAAAGATAGAATTGTAAAAAGTTAGGGTTGGAAAATAGATAGGGTTGGAAAAAGATAGGGTTGGAAAAAGATAGGGTTGGAAAAAAGATAGGATTGTTAAAAGTTAGGGTTGGAAAAAAGATAGCTTTGGAAAAAGTTAGGGTTGGACAAAAGATAGGGTTGGAAAAAAGATAGGATTGTTAAAAGTTAGGGTTGGAAAAAAGATAGGGTTGCAAAAAGATAGGGTTGGAAAAAAGATAGGGTTGGAAAAAGATAGGGTTGGAAAAAGATAGGGTTGGAAAAAGTTAGGGTTGGAAAATAGATAGGGTTGCAAAAAGATAGGGTTGGAAAAAAGATAGGGTTGGAAAAAGTTAGGGTTGGAAAAAAGATAGGTTGGAAAAAGATAGGGATGGAAAAAGATAGGGTGGGAAAAAAGATAGGGTTGGAAAAAGTTAGGGTTGGAAAAAAGATAGGGTTGAAAAAAGATAGGATTGTTAAAAGTTAGGGTTGGAAAAAGATAGGGTTGGAAAAAAGATAGGATTGTTAAAAGTTAGGGTTGGAAAAAAGATAGCTTTGGAAAAAGTTAGGGTTGGACAAAAGATAGGGTTGGAAAAAAGATAGGATTGGAAAAAGTTAGGGTTGAAAAAAGATAGGGTTGGAAAAAGATAGGGTTGGAAAAAAGATAAGATTGTTAAAAGTTAGGGTTGGAAAAGATAGGGTTGCAAAAAGTTAGGGTTGGAAAAAGATAGGGTTGGAAAAAAGATAGGGTTGGAAAAAGATAGGGTTGGAAAAAAGATAGGATTGTAAAAAGTTAGGGTTGGAAAATAGATAGGGTTGCAAAAAGATAGGGTTGGAAAAAAGATAGGGTTGGAAAAAGTTAGGGTTGGAAAAAAGATAGGGTTGGAAAAGATAGGGTTGGAAAAAGATAGGGTTGGAAAAAGATAGGGTTGGAAAAAAGATAGGATTGTAAAAGTTAGGGTTGGAAAAAGTTAGGGTTGGAAAAAAGATAGGGTTGAAAAAAGATAGGATTGGAAAAAGTTAGGGTTGAAAAAAAGATAGGGTCGGAAAAAGATAGGGTTGGAAAAAAGATAGGATTGTTAAAAGTTAGGGTTGGAAAAAAGATAGGGTTGCAAAAAGTTAGGGTTGGAAAAAGATAGGGTTGGAAAAAAGATAGGGTTGGAAAAAGTTAGGGTTTGGAAAAACGATAGGGTTAGAAAAAGATAGGGTTGGAAAAAAGATAGGATTGTTAAAAGTTAGGGTTGGAAAAAAGATAGGGTTGCTAAAAGATAGGGTTGGAAAAAAGATAGGGTTGGAAAAAGATAGGGTTGGAAAAAAGATAGGATTGTAAAAAGTTAGGGTTGGAAAATAGATAGGGTTGGAAAAAAGATAGGGTTGGAAAAAGATAGGGTTGGAAAAAAGATAGGGTTGGAAAAAAGATAGGGTTAGAAAAAGATAGGGTTGGAAAAAAGATAGGATTGTTAAAAGTTAGGGTTGGAAAAAAGATAGGGTTGCAAAAAGTTAGGGTTGGAAAAAGATAGTGTTGGAAAAAAGATAGGGTTGGAAAAAAGATAGGGCTGGAAAAAGGTAGGGTTGGAAAAAAGATAGGGTTAGAAAAAGATAGGGTTGGAAAAAAGATAGGATTGTTAAAAGTTAGGGTTGGAAAATAGATAGGGTTGGAAAAAGATAGGGTTGGAAAAAAGATAGGGTTGGAAAAAGTTAGGGTTGGAAAAAAGATAGGGTTAGAAAAAGATAGGGTTGGAAAAAAGATAGGATTGTTAAAAGTTAGGGTTGGAAAAAAGATAGGGTTGCAAAAAGATAGGGTTGGAAAAAAGATAGGGTTGGAAAAAGATAGGGTTGGAAAAAAGATAGGATTGTAAATAGTTAGGGTTGGAAAATAGATAGGGTTGCAAAAAGATAGGGTTGGAAAAAAGATAGGGTTGGAAAAAGATAGGGTTGGAAAAAAGATAGGGCTGGAAAAAGATAGGGTTGGAAAAAAGATAGGGTTAGAAAAAGATAGGGTTGGAAAAAAGATAGGATTGTTAAAAGTTAGGGTTGGAAAAAAGATAGGGTTGCAAAAAGTTAGGGTTGGAAAAAGATAGGGTTGGAAAAAAGATAGGGTTGGAAAAAAGATAGGGTTGGAAAAAAGATAGGGCTGGAAAACGATAGGGTTGGAAAAAAGATAGGGTTAGAAAAAGATAGGGTTGGAAAAAAGATAGGATTGTTAAAAGTTAGGGTTTGAAAATAGATAGGGTTGGAAAAAGATAGGGTTGGAAAAAAGATAGGGTTGGAAAAAGTTAGGGTTGGAAAAAAGATATTGTTAGAAAAAGATAGGGTTGGAAAAAAGATAGGATTGTTAAAAGTTAGGGTTGGAAATAAGATAGGGTTGCAAAAAGATAGGGTTGGAAAAAAGATAGGGTTGGAAAAAGATAGGGTTGGAAAAAAGATAGGATTGTAAAAAGTTAGGGTTGGAAAATAGATAGGGTTGCAAAAAGATAGGGTTGGAAAAAAGATAGGGTTGGAAAAAGATAGGGTTGGAAAAAAGATAGGGCTGGAAAAAGATAGGGTTGGAAAAAAGATAGGGTTAGAAAAAGATAGGGTTGGAAAAAAGATAGGATTGTTAAAAGTTAGGGTTGGAAAAAAGATAGGGTTGCAACAAGATAGGGTTGGAAAAAAGATAGGGTTGGAAAAAGATAGGGTTGGAAAAAAGATAGGGTTGGAAAAAAGATAGGGTTGGAAAAAAGATAGGGCTGGAAAAAGATAGGGTTGGAAAAAAGATAGGGTTAGAAAAAGATAGGGTTGGAAAAAAGATAGGATTGTTAAAAGTTAGGGTTTGAAAATAGATAGGGTTGGAAAAAGATAGGGTTGGAAAAAAGATAGGGTTGGAAAAAGTTAGGGTTGGAAAAAAGATAGGGTTAGAAAAAGATAGGGTTGGAAAAAAGATAGGATTGTTAAAAGTTAGGGTTGGAAATAAGATAGGGTTGCAAAAAGATAGGGTTGGAACAAAGATAGGGTTGGAAAAAGATAGGGTTGGAAAAAAGATAGGATTGTAAAAAGTTAGGGTTGGAAAATAGATAGGGTTGCAAAAAGATAGGGTTGGAAAAAAGATAGGGTTGGAAAAAGATAGGGTTGGAAAAAAGATAGGGCTGGAAAAATTTAGGGTTGGAAAAAAGATAGGGTTAGAAAAAGATAGGGTTGGAAAAAAGATAGGATTGTTAAAAGTTAGGGTTGGAAAAAAGATAGGGTTGCAACAAGATAGGGTTGGAAAAAAGATAGGGTTGGAAAAAGATAGGGTTGGAAAAAAGATAGGGCTGGAAAAAGATAGGGTTGGAAAAAAGATAGGGTTAGAAAAAGATAGGGTTGGAAAAAAGATAGGATTGTTAAAAGTTAGGGTTGGAAAAAAGATAGGGTTGCAAAAAGTTAGGGTTGGAAAAAGATAGGGTTGGAAAAAAGATAGGGTTGGAAAAAAGATAGGGCTGGAAAAAGATAGGGTTGGAAAAAAGATAGGGTTAGAAAAAGATAGGGTTGGAAAAAAGATAGGATTGTTAAAAGTTAGGGTTGGAAAATAGATAGGGTTGGAAAAAGATAGGGTTGGAAAAAGTTAGGGTTGGAACAAAGATAGGGTTAGAAAAAGATAGGGTTGGAAAAAAGGTAGGATTGTTAAAAGTTAGGGTTGGAAAAAAGATAGGGTTGCAAAAAGATAGGGTTGGAAAAAAGATAGGGTTGGAAAAAGATAGGGTTGGAAAAAAGATAGGATTGTTAAAAGTTAGGGTTGGAAAATAGATAGGGTTGCAAAAAGATAGGGTTGGAAAAAAGATAGGGTTGGAAAAAGTTAGGGTTGGAAAAAAGATAGGGTTGGAAAAAGATAGGGTTGGAAAAAGATAGGGTTGGAAAAAAGATAGGATTGTAAAAAGTTAGGGTTGGAAAAAGTTAGGGTTGGAAAAAAGATAGGGTTGAAAAAAGATAGGATTGGAAAAAGTTAGGGTTGGAAAAAAGATAGGGTCGGAAAAAGATAGGGTTGGAAAAAAGATAGGATTGTTAAAAGTTAGGGTAGGAAAAAAGATAGGGTTGCAAAAAGTTAGGGTTGGAAAAAGTTAGGGTTGGAAAAAAGATAGGGTTGAAAAAAAGATAGGATTGTTAAAAGTTAGGGTTGGAAAAAGATAGGGTTGGAAAAAAGATAGGATTGTTAAAAGTTAGGGTTGGAAAAAAGATAGCTTTGGAAAAAGTTAGGGTTGGACAAAAGATAGGGTTGGAAAAAAGATAGGATTGGAAAAAGTTAGGGTTGGAAAAAAGATAGGGTTGGAAAAAGATAGGGTTGGAAAAAAGATAAGATTGTTAAAAGTTAGGGTTGGAAAAAGATAGGGTTGCAAAAAGTTAGGGTTGGAAAAAGATAGGGTTGGAAAAAAGATAGGGTTGGAAAAAGATAGGGTTGGAAAAAAGATAGGATTGTAAAAAGTTAGGGTTGGAAAATAGATAGGGTTGCAAAAAGATAGGGTTGGAAAAAAGATAGGGTTGGAAAAAGTTAGGGTTGGAAAAAAGATAGGGTTGGAAAAAGATAGGGTTGGAAAAAGATAGGGTTGGAAAAAGATAGGGTTGGAAAAAAGATAGGATTGTAAAAAGTTAGGGTTGGAAAAAGTTAGGGTTGGAAAAAAGATAGGGTTGAAAAAAGATAGGATTGGAAAAAGTTAGGGTTGAAAAAAAGATAGGGTCGGAAAAAGATAGGGTTGGAAAAAAGATAGGATTGTTAAAAGTTAGGGTTGGAAAAAAGATAGGGTTGCAAAAAGTTAGGGTTGGAAAAAGATAGGGTTGGAAAAAAGATAGGGTTGGAAAAAGTTAGGGTTGGAAAAACGATAGGGTTAGAAAAAGATAGGGTTGGAAAAAAGATAGGATTGTTAAAAGTTAGGGTTGGAAAAAAGATAGGGTTGCTAAAAGATAGGGTTGGAAAAAAGATAGGGTTGGAAAAAGATAGGGTTGGAAAAAAGATAGGATTGTAAAAAGTTAGGGTTGGAAAATAGATAGGGTTGGAAAAAAGATAGGGTTGGAAAAAGATAGGGTTGGAAAAAAGATAGGGTTGGAAAAAAGATAGGGTTAGAAAAAGATAGGGTTGGAAAAAAGATAGGATTGTTAAAAGTTAGGGTTGGAAAAAAGATAGGGTTGCAAAAAGTTAGGGTTGGAAAAAGATAGTGTTGGAAAAAAGATAGGGTTGGAAAAAAGATAGGGCTGGAAAAAGGTAGGGTTGGAAAAAAGATAGGGTTAGAAAAAGATAGGGTTGGAAAAAAGATAGGATTGTTAAAAGTTAGGGTTGGAAAATAGATAGGGTTGGAAAAAGATAGGGTTGGAAAAAAGATAGGGTTGGAAAAAGTTAGGGTTGGAAAAAAGATAGGGTTAGAAAAAGATAGGGTTGGAAAAAAGATAGGATTGTTAAACGTTAGGGTTGGAAAAAAGATAGGGTTGCAAAAAGATAGGGTTGGAAAAAAGATAGGGTTGGAAAAAGATAGGGTTGGAAAAAAGATAGGATTGTAAATAGTTAGGGTTGGAAAATAGATAGGGTTGCAAAAAGATAGGGTTGGAAAAAAGATAGGGTTGGAAAAAGATAGGGTTGGAAAAAAGATAGGGCTGGAAAAAGATAGGGTTGGAAAAAAGATAGGGTTAGAAAAAGATAGGGTTGGAAAAAAGATAGGATTGTTAAAAGTTAGGGTTGGAAAAAAGATAGGGTTGCAAAAAGTTAGGGTTGGAAAAAGATAGGGTTGGAAAAAAGATAGGGTTGGAAAAAAGAAGGAAAAAAGATAGGGCTGGAAAACGATAGGGTTGGAAAAAAGATAGGGTTAGAAAAAGATAGGGTTGGAAAAAAGATAGGATTGTTAAAAGTTAGGGTTTGAAAATAGATAGGGTTGGAAAAAGATAGGGTTGGAAAAAAGATAGGGTTGGAAAAAGTTAGGGTTGGAAAAAAGATATTGTTAGAAAAAGATAGGGTTGGAAAAAAGATAGGATTGTTAAAAGTTAGGGTTGGAAATAAGATAGGGTTGCAAAAAGATAGGGTTGGAAAAAAGATAGGGTTGGAAAAAGATAGGGTTGGAAAAAAGATAGGATTGTAAAAAGTTAGGGTTGGAAAATAGATAGGGTTGCAAAAAGATAGGGTTGGAAAAAAGATAGGGTTGGAAAAAGATAGGGTTGGAAAAAAGATAGGGCTGGAAAAAGATAGGGTTGGAAAAAAGATAGGGTTAGAAAAAGATAGGGTTGGAAAAAAGATAGGATTGTTAAAAGTTAGGGTTGGAAAAAAGATAGGGTTGCAACAAGATAGGGTTGGAAAAAAGATAGGGTTGGAAAAAGATAGGGTTGGAAAAAAGATAGGGTTGGAAAAAAGATAGGGTTGGAAAAAAGATAGGGCTGGAAAAAGATAGGGTTGGAAAAAAGATAGGGTTAGAAAAAGATAGGGTTGGAAAAAAGATAGGATTGTTAAAAGTTAGGGTTTGAAAATAGATAGGGTTGGAAAAAGATAGGGTTGGAAAAAAGATAGGGTTGGAAAAAGTTAGGGTTGGAAAAAAGATAGGGTTAGAAAAAGATAGGGTTGGAAAAAGATAGGATTGTTAAAAGTTAGGGTTGGAAATAAGATAGGGTTGCAAAAAGATAGGGTTGGAACAAAGATAGGGTTGGAAAAAGATAGGGTTGGAAAAAAGATAGGATTGTAAAAAGTTAGGGTTGGAAAATAGATAGGGTTGCAAAAAGATAGGGTTGGAAAAAAGATAGGGTTGGAAAAAGATAGGGTTGGAAAAAAGATAGGGCTGGAAAAATTTAGGGTTGGAAAAAAGATAGGGTTAGAAAAAGATAGGGTTGGAAAAAAGATAGGATTGTTAAAAGTTAGGGTTGGAAAAAAGATAGGGTTGCAACAAGATAGGGTTGGAAAAAAGATAGGGTTGGAAAAAGATAGGGTTGGAAAAAAGATAGGGTTGCAAAAAGATAGGGTTGGAAAAAAGATAGGGTTGGAAAAAGATAGGGTTGGAAAAAAGATAGGATTGTAAATAGTTAGGGTTGGAAAATAGATAGGGTTGCAAAAAGATAGGGTTGGAAAAAAGATAGGGTTGGAAAAAAGATAGGGTTGGAAAAAAGATAGGGCTGGAAAAAGATAGGGTTGGAAAAAAGATAGGGTTAGAAAAAGATAGGGTTGGAAAAAAGATAGGATTGTTAAAAGTTAGGGTTGGAAAAAAGATAGGGTTGCAAAAAGTTAGGGTTGGAAAAAGATAGGGTTGGAAAAAAGATAGGGTTGGAAAAAAGATAGGGTTGGAAAAAAGATAGGGCTGGAAAACGATAGGGTTGGAAAAAAGATAGGGTTAGAAAAAGATAGGGTTGGAAAAAAGATAGGATTGTTAAAAGTTAGGGTTTGAAAATAGATAGGGTTGGAAAAAGATAGGGTTGGAAAAAAGATAGGGTTGGAAAAAGTTAGGGTTGGAAAAAAGATATTGTTAGAAAAAGATAGGGTTGGAAAAAAGATAGGATTGTTAAAAGTTAGGGTTGGAAATAAGATAGGGTTGCAAAAAGATAGGGTTGGAAAAAAGATAGGGTTGGAAAAAGATAGGGTTGGAAAAAAGATAGGATTGTAAAAAGTTAGGGTTGGAAAATAGATAGGGTTGCAAAAAGATAGGGTTGGAAAAAAGATAGGGTTGGAAAAAGATAGGGTTGGAAAAAAGATAGGGCTGGAAAAAGATAGGGTTGGAAAAAAGATAGGGTTAGAAAAAGATAGGGTTGGAAAAAAGATAGGATTGTTAAAAGTTAGGGTTGGAAAAAAGATAGGGTTGCAACAAGATAAGGTTGGAAAAAAGATAGGGTTGGAAAAAGATAGGGTTGGAAAAAAGATAGGGTTGGAAAAAAGATAGGGTTGGAAAAAAGATAGGGCTGGAAAAAGATAGGGTTGGAAAAAAGATAGGGTTAGAAAAAGATAGGGTTGGAAAAAAGATAGGATTGTTAAAAGTTAGGGTTTGAAAATAGATAGGGTTGGAAAAAGATAGGGTTGGAAAAAAGATAGGGTTGGAAAAAGTTAGGGTTGGAAAAAAGATAGGGTTAGAAAAAGATAGGGTTGGAAAAAAGATAGGATTGTTAAAAGTTAGGGTTGGAAAAAAGATAGGGTTGCAACAAGATAGGGTTGGAAAAAAGATAGGGTTGGAAAAAGATAGGGTTGGAAAAAAGATAGGGCTGGAAAAAGATAGGGTTGGAAAAAAGATAGGGTTAGAAAAAGATAGGGTTGGAAAAAAGATAGGATTGTTAAAAGTTAGGGTTGGAAAAAAGATAGGGTTGCAAAAAGTTAGGGTTGGAAAAAGATAGGGTTGGAAAAAAGATAGGGTTGGAAAAAAGATAGGGCTGGAAAAAGATAGGGTTGGAAAAAAGATAGGGTTAGAAAAAGATAGGGTTGGAAAAAAGATAGGATTGTTAAAAGTTAGGGTTGGAAAATAGATAGGGTTGGAAAAAGATAGGGTTGGAAAAAGTTAGGGTTGGAACAAAGATAGGGTTAGAAAAAGATAGGGTTGGAAAAAAGGTAGGATTGTTAAAAGTTAGGGTTGGAAAAAAGATAGGGTTGCAAAAAGATAGGGTTGGAAAAAAGATAGGGTTGGAAAAAGATAGGGTTGGAAAAAAGATAGGATTGTTAAAAGTTAGGGTTGGAAAATAGATAGGGTTGCAAAAAGATAGGGTTGGAAAAAAGATAGGGTTGGAAAAAGTTAGGGTTGGAAAAAAGATAGGGTTGGAAAAAGATAGGGTTGGAAAAAGATAGGGTTGGAAAAAAGATAGGATTGTAAAAGTTAGGGTTGGAAAAAGTTAGGGTTGGAAAAAAGATAGGGTTGAAAAAAGATAGGATTGGAAAAAGTTAGGGTTGGAAAAAAGATAGGGTCGGAAAAAGATAGGGTTGGAAAAAAGATAGGATTGTTAAAAGTTAGGGTAGGAAAAAAGATAGGGTTGCAAAAAGTTAGGGTTGGAAAAAGATAGGGTTGGAAAAAAGATAGGGTTGGAAAAAGTTAGGGTTGGAAAAACGATAGGGTTAGAAAAAGATAGGGTTGGAAAAAAGATAGGATTGTTAAAAGTTAGGGTTGGAAAAAAGATAGGGTTGCTAAAAGATAGGGTTGGAAAAAAGATAGGGTTGGAAAAAGATAGGGTTGGAAAAAGATAGGATTGTAAAAAGTTAGGGTTGGAAAATAGATAGGGTTGCAAAAAGATAGGGTTGGAAAAAGATAGGGTTGGAAAAAGATAGGGTTGGAAAAAAGATAGGGCTGGAAAAAGATAGGGTTGGAAAAAAGATAGGATTGTTAAAAGTTAGGGTTGGAAAAAAGATAGGGTTGCAAAAAGTTAGGGTTGGAAAAAGATAGGGTTGGAAAAAAGATAGGGTTGGAAAAAAGATAGGGCTGGAAAAAGATAGGGTTGGAAAAAAGATAGGGTTAGAAAAAGATAGGGTTGGAAAAAAGATAGGATTGTTAAAAGTTAGGGTTGGAAAATAGATAGGGTTGGAAAAAGATAGGGTTGGAAAAAAGATAGGGTTGGAAAAAGTTAGGGTTGGAAAAAAGATAGGGTTAGAAAAAGATAGGGTTGGAAAAAAGATAGGATTGTTAAAAGTTAGGGTTGGAAATAAGATAGGGTTGCAAAAAGATAGGGTTGGAAAAAAGATAGGGTTGGAAAAAGATAGGGTTGGAAAAAAGATAGGATTGTAAAAAGTTAGGGTTGGAAAATAGATAGGGTTGCAAAAAGATAGGGTTGGAAAAAAGATAGGGTTGGAAAAAGTTAGGGTTGGAAAAAAGATAGGGTTGGAAAAAGATAGGGTTGGATAAAGATAGGGTTGGAAAAAAGATAGGGTTGGAAAAAGTTAGGGTTGGAAAAAGATAGGGTTTGAAAAAGATAGTGTTGGAAAAAAGAAAGGATTGTTAAAAGTTAGGGTTGGAAAAAAGATAGGGTTGCAAAAAGATAGGGTTGGAAAAAAGATAGGGTTGGAAAAAGATAGGGTTGGAAAAAAGATAGAATTGTAAAAAGTTAGGGTTGGAAAATAGATAGGGTTGGAAAAAGTTAGGGTTGGAAAAAAGATAGGGTTGGAAAAAAGATAGGATTGTTAAAAGTTAGGGTTGGAAAAAAGATAGCTTTGGAAAAAGTTAGGGTTGGACAAAAGATAGGGTTGGAAAAAAGATAGGATTGGAAAAAGTTAGGTTTGGAAAAAGGTAGGGTTGGAAAAAGATAGGGTTGGAAAAAAGATAAGATTGTTAAAAGTTAGGGTTGGAAAAAAGATAGGGTTGCAAAAAGTTAGGGTTGGAAAAAGATAGGGTTGGAAAAAAGATAGGGCTGGAAAAAGATAGGGTTGGAAAAAAGATAGGGTTAGAAAAAGATAGGGTTGGAAAAAAGATAGGATTGGAAAAAAGATAGGGTTGGAAAAAGTGAGGGTTGGAAAAAAGATAGGGTTACAAAAAAATAGGGTGGAAAAAAGATAAGATTGTTAAAAGTTAGGGTTGGAAAAAAGATAGGGTTGCAACAAGATAGGGTTGGAAAAAAGATAGGGTTACAAAAAAATAGGGTTGGAAAAAAGATAAGATTGTTAAAAGTTAGGGTTGGAAAAAAGATAGGGTTGCAACAAGATAGGGTTGGAAAAAAGATAGGGTTGGAAAAAGATAGGGTTGGAAAAAAGATAGGGCTGGAAAAAGATAGGGTTGGAAAAAAGATAGGGTTGGAAAAAAGATAGGATTGTTAAAAGTTAGGGTTGGAAAAAAGATAGGGTTGCAAAAAGTTAGGGTTGGAAAAAGATAGGGTTGGAAAAATTATAGGGTTGGAAAAAAGATAGGGCTGGAAAAAGATAGGGTTGGAAAAAAGATAGGGTTGGAAAAAGTTAGGGTTGGAAAAAAGTTAGGGTTGGAAAATAGATAGGGTTGCAAAAAGATAGGGTTGGAAAAAAGATAGGGTTGGAAAAAGTTAGGGTTGGAAAAAAGATAGGGTTGGAAAAAGATAGGGTTGGATAAAGATAGGGTTGGAAAAAAGATAGGGTTGGAAAAAGTTAGGGTTGGAAAAAAGATAGGGTTTGAAAAAGATAGTGTTGGAAAAAAGAAAGGATTGTTAAAAGTTAGGGTTGGAAAAAAGATAGGGTTGCAAAAAGATAGGGTTGGAAAAAAGATAGGGTTGGAAAAAGATAGGGTTGGAAAAAAGATAGAATTGTAAAAAGTTAGGGTTGGAAAATAGATAGGGTTGGAAAAAGTTAGGGTTGGAAAAAAGATAGGGTTGGAAAAAAGATAGGATTGTTAAAAGTTAGGGTTGGAAAAAAGATAGCTTTGGAAAAAGTTAGGGTTGGACAAAAGATAGGGTTGGAAAAAAGATAGGATTGGAAAAAGTTAGGTTTGGAAAAAAGGTAGGGTTGGAAAAAGATAGGGTTGGAAAAAAGATAAGATTGTTAAAAGTTAGGGTTGGAAAAAAGATAGGGTTGCAAAAAGTTAGGGTTGGAAAAAGATAGGGTTGGAAAAAAGATAGGGCTGGAAAAAGATAGGGTTGGAAAAAAGATAGGGTTAGAAAAAGATAGGGTTGGAAAAAAGATAGGATTGGAAAAAAGATAGGGTTGGAAAAAGTGAGGGTTGGAAAAAAGATAGGGTTACAAAAAAATAGGGTTGGAAAAAAGATAAGATTGTTAAAAGTTAGGGTTGGAAAAAAGATAGGGTTGCAACAAGATAGGGTTGGAAAAAAGATAGGGTTACAAAAAAATAGGGTTGGAAAAAAGATAAGATTGTTAAAAGTTAGGGTTGGAAAAAAGATAGGGTTGCAACAAGATAGGGTTGGAAAAAAGATAGGGTTGGAAAAAGATAGGGTTGGAAAAAAGATAGGGCTGGAAAAAGATAGGGTTGGAAAAAAGATAGGGTTGGAAAAAAGATAGGATTGTTAAAAGTTAGGGTTGGAAAAAAGATAGGGTTGCAAAAAGTTAGGGTTGGAAAAAGATAGGGTTGGAAAAAATATAGGGTTGGAAAAAAGATAGGGCTGGAAAAAGATAGGGTTGGAAAAAAGATAGGGTTGGAAAAAGTTAGGGTTGGAAAAAAGATAGGGTTGAAAAAAGATAGGATTGGAAAAAGTTAGGGTTGGAAAAAAGATAGGGTCGGAAAAAGATAGGGTTGGAAAAAAGATAGGATTGTTAAAAGTTAGGGTTGGAAAAAAGATAGGGTTGCTAAAAGATAGGGTTGGAAAAAAGATAGGGTTGGAAAAAGATAGGGTTGGAAAAAAGATAGGATTGTAAAAAGTTAGGGTTGGAAAATAGATAGGGTTGCAAAAAGATAGGGTTGGAAAAAAGATAGGGTTGGAAAAAGTTAGGGTTGGAAAAAAGATAGGGTTGGAAAAAGTTAGGGTTGGAAAAAAGATAGGGTTGGATAAAGATAGGGTTGGAAAAAAGATAGGGTTGGAAAAAGTTAGGGTTGGAAAAAAGATAGGGTTTGAAAAAGATAGTGTTGGAAAAAAGAAAGGATTGTTAAAAGTTAGGGTTGGAAAAAAGATAGGGTTGCAACAATATAGGGTTGGAAAAAAGATAGGGTTGGAAAAAGATAGGGTTGGAAAAAAGATAGGGCTGGAAAAAGATAGGGTTGGAAAAAAGATAGGATTGTTAAAAGTTAGGGTTGGAAAAAAGATAGGGTTGCAAAAAGTTAGGGTTGGAAAAAGATAGGGTTGGAAAAAAGATAGGGTTGGAAAAAAGATAGGATTGGAAAAAAGATAGGGTTGGAAAAAGTGAGGGTTGGAAAAAAGATAGGGTTACAAAAAAATAGGGTTGGAAAAAAGATAAGATTGTCAAAAGTTAGGGTTGGAAAAAAGATAGGGTTGCAACAAGATAGGGTTGGAAAAAAGATAGGGTTGGAAAAAGATAGGGTTGGAAAAAAGATAGGGCTGGAAAAAGATAGGGTTGGAAAAAAGATAGGGTTAGAAAAAGATAGGGTTGGAAAAAAGATAGGATTGTTAACAGTTAGGGTTGGAAAAAAGATAGGGTTGCAAAAAGTTAGGGTTGGAAAAAGATAGGGTTGGAAAAAAGATAGGGTTGGAAAAAAGATAGGGCTGGAAAAAGATAGGGTTGGAAAAAAGATAGGGTTAGAAAAAGATAGGGTTGGAAAAAAGATAGGATTGTTAAAAGTTAGGGTTGGAAAATAGATAGGGTTGGAAAAAGATAGGGTTAGAAAAAAGATAGGGTTGGAAAAAGTTAGGGTTGGAAAAAAGATAGGGTTAGAAAAAGATAGGGTTGGAAAAAAGATAGGGTTGGAAAAAGATAGGGTTGGAAAAAATATATGATTGTAAAAAGTTAGGGTTGGAAAAAGTTAGGGTTGGAAAAAAGATAGGGTTGAAAAAAGATAGGATTGGAAAAAGTTAGGGTTGGAAAAAAGATAGGGTCGGAAAAAGATAGGGTTGGAAAAAAGATAGGGTTGCAAAAAGTTAGGGTTGGAAAAAGATAGGGTTGGAAAAAAGATAGGGTTGGAAAAAGTTAGGGTTGGAAAAACGATAGGGTTAGAAAAAGATAGGGTTGGAAAAAAGATAGGATTGTTAAAAGTTAGGGTTGGAAAAAAGATAGGGTTGCTAAAAGATAGGGTTGGAAAAGAGATAGGGTTGGAAAAAGATAGGGTTGGAAAAAAGATAGGATTGTAAAAAGTTAGGGTTGGAAAATAGATAGGGTTGCAAAAAGATAGGGTTGGAAAAAAGATAGGGTTGGAAAAAGTTAGGGTTGGAAAAAAGATAGGGTTGGAAAAAGATAGGGTTGGATAAAGATAGGGTTGGAAAAAAGATAGGGTTGGAAAAAGTTAGGGTTGGAAAAAAGATAGGGTTTGAAAAAGATAGTGTTTTAAAAAAGAAAGGATTGTTAAAAGTTAGGGTTGGAAAAAAGATAGGGTTGGAAAAAGATAGGGTTGGAAAAAAGATAGGGTTGGAAAAAGTTAGGGTTGGAAAAAAGATAGGGTTAGAAAAAGATAGGGTTGGAAAAAAGATAGGATTGTTAAAAGTTAGGGTTGGAAATAAGATAGGGTTGCAAAAAGATAGGGTTGGAAAAAAGATAGGGTTGGAAAAAGATAGGGTTGGAAAAAAGATAGGATTGTAAAACGTTAGGGTTGGAAAATAGATAGGGTTGGAAAAAAGATAGAATTGTAAAAAGTTAGGGTTGGAAAATAGATAGGGTTGGAAAAAGTTAGGGTTGGAAAAAAGATAGGGTTGGAAAAAAGATAGGATTGTTAAAAGTTAGGGTTGGAAAAAATATAGCTTTGGAAAAAAGATAGAATTGTAAAAAGTTAGGGTTGGAAAATAGATAGGGTTGGAAAAAGTTAGGGTTGGAAAAAAGATAGGGTTGGAAAAAAGATAGGATTGTTAAAAGTTAGGGTTGGAAAAAATATAGCTTTGGAAAAAGTTAGGGTTGGACAAAAAATAGGGTTGGAAAAAAGATAGGATTGGAAAAAGTTAGGGTTGGAAAAAAGATAGGGTTGGAAAAAGATAGGGTTGGAAAAAAGATAAGATTGTTAAAAGTTAGGGTTGGAAAAAAGATAGGGTTGCAAAAAGTTAGGGTTGGAAAAAGATAGGGTTGGAAAAAAGATAGGGTTGGAAAAAAGATAGGGCTGGAAAAAGATAGGGTTGGAAAAAAGATAGGATTAGAAAAAAATAGGGTTGGAAAAAAGATAGGATTGGAAAAAAGATAGGGTTGGAAAAAGAGAGGGTTGGAAAAAAGATAGGGTTACAAAAAAATAGGGTTGGAAAAAAGATAAGATTGTTAAAAGTTAGGGTTGGAAAAAATATAGGGTTGCAACAAGATAGGGTTGGAAAAAAGATAGGGTTGCAAAAAGATAGGGTTGGAAAAAAGATAGGGTTGGAAAAAGATAGGGTTGGAAAAAAGATAGGGCTGGAAAAAGATAGGGTTGGAAAAAAGATAGGATTGTTAAAAGTTAGGGTTGGAAAAAAGATAGGGTTGCAAAAAGTTAGGGTTGGAAAAAGATAGGGTTGGAAAAAAGATAGGGTTGGAAAAAAGATAGGGCTGGAAAAAGATAGGGTTGGAAAAAAGATAGGGTTAGAAAAAGATAGGGTTGGAAAAAAGATAGGATTGTTAAAAGTTAGGGTTGGAAAAAAGATAGGGTTGGAAAAAGATAGGGTTGGAAAAAAGATAGGGTTGGAAAAAGTTAGGGTTGGAAAAAAGATAGGGTTAGAAAAAGATAGGGTTGGAAAAAAGATAGGATTGTTAAAAGTTAGGGTTGGAAATAAGATAGGGTTGCAAAAAGATAGGGTTGGAAAAAAGATAGGGTTGGAAAAAGATAGGGTTGGAAAAAAGATAGGATTGTAAAACGTTAGGGTTGGAAAATAGATAGGGTTGCAAAAAGATAGGGTTGGAAAAAAGATAGGGTTGGAAAAAGTTAGGGTTGGAAAAAAGATAGGGTTGGAAAAAGATAGGGTTGGATAAAGATAGGGTTGGAAATAAGAAAGGGTTGCAAAAAGTTAGGGTTGGAAAAAAGATAGGGTTGGAAAAAGATAGGGTTGGAAAAAAGATAGGATTGTAAAAAGTTAGGGTTGGAAAATAGATAGGGTTGCAAAAAGATAGGGTTGGAAAAAAGATAGGGTTGGAAAAAGTTAGGGTTGGAAAAAAGATAGGGTTGGAAAAAGATAGGGTTGGATAAAGATAGGGTTGGAAAAAAGATAGGGTTGGAAAAAGATAGGGTTGGAAAAAAGATAGGATTGTAAAAAGTTAGGGTTGGAAAATAGATAGGGTTGCAAAAAGATAGGGTTGGAAAAAAGATAGAATTGTAAAAAGTTAGGGTTGGAAAATAGATAGGGTTGGAAAAAGTTAGGGTTGGAAAAAAGATAGGGTTGGAAAAAAGATAGGATTGTGAAAAGTTAGGGTTGGAAAAAAGATAGCTTTGGAAAAAGTTAGGGTTGGACAAAAGATAGGGTTGGAAAAAAGATAGGATTGGAAATAGTTAGGGTTGGAAAAAAGATAGGGTTGGAAAAAGATAGGGTTGGAAAAAAGTTAAGATTGTTAAAAGTTAGGGTTGGAAAAAAGATAGGGTTGCAAAAAGTTAGGGTTGGAAAAAGATAGGGTTGGAAAAAAGATAGGGTTGGAAAAAAGATAGAGCTGGAAAAAGATAGGGTTGGAAAAAAGATAGGGTTAGAAAAAGATAGGGTTGGAAAAAAGATAGGATTGGAAAAAAGATAGGGTTGGAAAAAGTGAGGGTTGGAAAAAAGATAGGGTTACAAAAAAATAGGGTTGGAAAAAAGATAAGATTGTTAAAAGTTAGGGTTGGAAAAAATATAGGGTTGCAACAAGATAGGGTTGGAAAAAAGATAGGGTTGGAAAAAGATAGGGTTGGAAAAAAGATAGGGCTGGAAAAAGATAGGGTTGGAAAAAAGATAGGGTTAGAAAAAGATAGGGTTGGAAAAAAGATAGGATTGGAAAAAAGATAGGGTTGGAAAAAGTGAGGGTTGGAAAAAAGATAGGGTTACAAAAAAATAGGGTTGGAAAAAAGATAAGATTGTTAAAAGTTAGGGTTGGAAAAAATATAGGGTTGCAACAAGATAGGGTTGGAAAAAAGATAGGGTTGCAAAAAGATAGGGTTGGAAAAAAGATAGGGTTGGAAAAAGATAGGGTTGGAAAAAAGATAGGGCTGGAAAAAGATAGGGTTGGAAAAAAGATAGGATTGTTAAAAGTTAGGGTTGGAAAAAAGATAGGATTGTTAAAAGTTAGGGTTGGAAAAAAGATAGGGTTGCAAAAAGTTAGGGTTGGAAAAAGATAGGGTTGGAAAAAAGATAGGGTTGGAAAAAAGATAGGGCTGGAAAAAGATAGGGTTGGAAAAAAGATAGGGTTAGAAAAAGATAGGGTTGGAAAAAAGATAGGATTGTTAAAAGTTAGGGTTGGAAAATAGATAGGGTTGGAAAAAGATAGGGTTGGAAAAAAGATAGGGTTGGAAAAAGATAGGGTTGGAAAAAAGATAGGATTGTAAAAAGTTAGGGTTGGAAAATAGATAGGGTTGCAAAAAGATAGGGTTGGAAAAAAGATAGGGTTGGAAAAAGTTAGGGTTGGAAAAAAGATAGGGTTGGAAAAAGATAGGGTTGGATAAAGATAGGGTTGGAAAAAAGATAGGGTTGGAAAAAGTTAGGGTTGGAAAAAAGATAGGGTTTGAAAAAGATAGTGTTGGAAAAAAGTAAGGATTGTTAAAAGTTAGGGTTGGAAATAAGATAGGGTTGCAAAAAGATAGGGTTGGAACAAAGATAGGGTTGGAAAAAGATAGGGTTGGAAAAAAGATAGGATTGTAAAAAGTTAGGGTTGGAAAATAGATAGGGTTGCAAAAAGATAGGGTTGGAAAAAAGATAGGGTTGGAAAAAGATAGGGTTGGAAAAAAGATAGGGCTGGAAAAATTTAGGGTTGGAAAAAAGATAGGGTTAGAAAAAGATAGGGTTGGAAAAAAGATAGGATTGTTAAAAGTTAGGGTTGGAAAAAAGATAGGGTTGCAACAAGATAGGGTTGGAAAAAAGATAGGGTTGGAAAAAGATAGGGTTGGAAAAAAGATAGGGCTGGAAAAAGATAGGGTTGGAAAAAAGATAGGGTTAGAAAAAGATAGGGTTGGAAAAAAGATAGGATTGTTAAAAGTTAGGGTTGGAAAAAAGATAGGGTTGCAAAAAGTTAGGGTTGGAAAAAGATAGGGTTGGAAAAAAGATAGGGTTGGAAAAAAGATAGGGCTGGAAAAAGATAGGGTTGGAAAAAAGATAGGGTTAGAAAAAGATAGGGTTGGAAAAAAGATAGGATTGTTAAAAGTTAGGGTTGGAAAATAGATAGGGTTGGAAAAAGATAGGGTTGGAAAAAGTTAGGGTTGGAACAAAGATAGGGTTAGAAAAAGATAGGGTTGGAAAAAAGGTAGGATTGTTAAAAGTTAGGGTTGGAAAAAAGATAGGGTTGCAAAAAGATAGGGTTGGAAAAAAGATAGGGTTGGAAAAAGATAGGGTTGGAAAAAAGATAGGATTGTTAAAAGTTAGGGTTGGAAAATAGATAGGGTTGCAAAAAGATAGGGTTGGAAAAAAGATAGGGTTGGAAAAAGTTAGGGTTGGAAAAAAGATAGGGTTGGAAAAAGATAGGGTTGGAAAAAGATAGGGTTGGAAAAAAGATAGGATTGTAAAAAGTTAGGGTTGGAAAAAGTTAGGGTTGGAAAAAAGATAGGGTTGAAAAAAGATAGGATTGGAAAAAGTTAGGGTTGGAAAAAAGATAGGGTCGGAAAAAGATAGGGTTGGAAAAAAGATAGGATTGTTAAAAGTTAGGGTAGGAAAAAAGATAGGGTTGCAAAAAGTTAGGGTTGGAAAAAGATAGGGTTGGAAAAAAGATAGGGTTGGAAAAAGTTAGGGTTGGAAAAACGATAGGGTTAGAAAAAGATAGGGTTGGAAAAAAGATAGGATTGTTAAAAGTTAGGGTTGGAAAAAAGATAGGGTTGCTAAAAGATAGGGTTGGAAAAAAGATAGGGTTGGAAAAAGATAGGGTTGGAAAAAAGATAGGATTGTAAAAAGTTAGGGTTGGAAAATAGATAGGGTTGCAAAAAGATAGGGTTGGAAAAAAGATAGGGTTGGAAAAAGATAGGGTTGGAAAAAAGATAGGGCTGGAAAAAGATAGGGTTGGAAAAAAGATAGGATTGTTAAAAGTTAGGGTTGGAAAAAAGATAGGGTTGCAAAAAGTTAGGGTTGGAAAAAGATAGGGTTGGAAAAAAGATAGGGTTGGAAAAAAGATAGGGCTGGAAAAAGATAGGGTTGGAAAAAAGATAGGGTTAGAAAAAGATAGGGTTGGAAAAAAGATAGGATTGTTAAAAGTTAGGGTTGGAAAATAGATAGGGTTGGAAAAAGATAGGGTTGGAAAAAAGATAGGGTTGGAAAAAGTTAGGGTTGGAAAAAAGATAGGGTTAGAAAAAGATAGGGTTGGAAAAAAGATAGGATTGTTAAAAGTTAGGGTTGGAAATAAGATAGGGTTGCAAAAAGATAGGGTTGGAAAAAAGATAGGGTTGGAAAAAGATAGGGTTGGAAAAAAGATAGGATTGTAAAAAGTTAGGGTTGGAAAATAGATAGGGTTGCAAAAAGATAGGGTTGGAAAAAAGATAGGGTTGGAAAAAGTTAGGGTTGGAAAAAAGATAGGGTTGGAAAAAGATAGGGTTGGATAAAAATAGGGTTGGAAAAAAGATAGGGTTGGAAAAAGTTAGGGTTGGAAAAAAGATAGGGTTTGAAAAAGATAGTGTTGGAAAAAAGAAAGGATTGTTAAAAGTTAGGGTTGGAAAAAAGATAGGGTTGCAAAAAGATAGGGTTGGAAAAAAGATAGGGTTGGAAAAAGATAGGGTTGGAAAAAAGATAGAATTGTAAAAAGTTAGGGTTGGAAAATAGATAGGGTTGGAAAAAGTTAGGGTTGGAAAAAAGATAGGGTTGGAAAAAAGATAGGATTGTTAAAAGTTAGGGTTGGAAAAAAGATAGCTTTGGAAAAAGTTAGGGTTGGACAAAAGATAGGGTTGGAAAAAAGATAGGATTGGAAAAAGTTAGGTTTGGAAAAAAGGTAGGGTTGGAAAAAGATAGGGTTGGAAAAAAGATAAGATTGTTAAAAGTTAGGGTTGGAAAAAAGATAGGGTTGCAAAAAGTTAGGGTTGGAAAAAGATAGGGTTGGAAAAAAGATAGGGCTGGAAAAAGATAGGGTTGGAAAAAAGATAGGGTTAGAAAAAGATAGGGTTGGAAAAAAGATAGGATTGGAAAAAAGATAGGGTTGGAAAAAGTGAGGGTTGGAAAAAAGATAGGGTTACAAAAAAATAGGGTTGGAAAAAAGATAAGATTGTTAAAAGTTAGGGTTGGAAAAAAGATAGGGTTGCAACAAGATAGGGTTGGAAAAAAGATAGGGTTACAAAAAAATAGGGTTGGAAAAAAGATAAGATTGTTAAAAGTTAGGGTTGGAAAAAAGATAGGGTTGCAACAAGATAGGGTTGGAAAAAAGATAGGGTTGGAAAAAGATAGGGTTGGAAAAAAGATAGGGCTGGAAAAAGATAGGGTTGGAAAAAAGATAGGGTTGGAAAAAAGATAGGATTGTTAAAAGTTAGGGTTGGAAAAAAGATAGGGTTGCAAAAAGTTAGGGTTGGAAAAAGATAGGGTTGGAAAAAATATAGGGTTGGAAAAAAGATAGGGCTGGAAAAAGATAGGGTTGGAAAAAAGATAGGGTTGGAAAAAGTTAGGGTTGGAAAAAAGATAGGATTGTAAAAAGTAAGGGTTGGAAAAAGTTAGGGTTGGAAAAAAGATAGGGTTGAAAAAAGATAGGATTGGAAAAAGTTAGGGTTGGAAAAAAGATAGGGTCGGAAAAAGATAGGGTTGGAAAAAAGATAGGATTGTTAAAAGTTAGGGTTGGAAAAAAGATAGGGTTGCTAAAAGATAGGGTTGGAAAAAAGATAGGGTTGGAAAAAGATAGGGTTGGAAAAAAGATAGGATTGTAAAAAGTTAGGGTTGGAAAATAGATAGGGTTGCAAAAAGATAGGGTTGGAAAAAAGATAGGGTTGGAAAAAGTTAGGGTTGGAAAAAAGATAGGGTTGGAAAAAGTTAGGGTTGGAAAAAAGATAGGGTTGGATAAAGATAGGGTTGGAAAAAAGATAGGGTTGGAAAAAGTTAGGGTTGGAAAAAAGATAGGGTTTGAAAAAGATAGTATTGGAAAAAAGAAAGGATTGTTAAAAGTTAGGGTTGGAAAAAAGATAGGGTTGCAACAAGATAGGGTTGGAAAAAAGATAGGGTTGGAAAAAGATAGGGTTGGAAAAAAGATAGGGCTGGAAAAAGATAGGGTTGGAAAAAAGATAGGATTGTTAAAAGTTAGGGTTGGAAAAAAGATAGGGTTGCAAAAAGTTAGGGTTGGAAAAAGATAGGGTTGGAAAAAAGATAGGGTTGGAAAAAAGATAGGATTGGAAAAAAGATAGGGTTGGAAAAAGTGAGGGTTGGAAAAAAGATAGGGTTACAAAAAAATAGGGTTGGAAAAAAGATAAGATTGTCAAAAGTTAGGGTTGGAAAAAAGATAGGGTTGCAACAAGATAGGGTTGGAAAAAAGATAGGGTTGGAAAAAGATAGGGTTGGAAAAAAGATAGGGCTGGAAAAAGATAGGGTTGGAAAAAAGATAGGGTTAGAAAAAGATAGGGTTGGAAAAAAGATAGGATTGTTAACAGTTAGGGTTGGAAAAAAGATAGGGTTGCAAAAAGTTAGGGTTGGAAAAAGATAGGGTTGGAAAAAAGATAGGGTTGGAAAAAAGATAGGGCTGGAAAAAGATAGGTTTGGAAAAAAGATAGGGTTAGAAAAAGATAGGGTTGGAAAAAAGATAGGATTGTTAAAAGTTAGGGTTGGAAAATAGATAGGGTTGGAAAAAGATAGGGTTAGAAAAAAGATAGGGTTGGAAAAAGTTAGGGTTGGAAAAAAGATAGGGTTAGAAAAAGATAGGGTTGGAAAAAAGATAGGGTTGGAAAAAGATAGGGTTGGAAAAAAGATATGATTGTAAAAAGTTAGGGTTGGAAAAAGTTAGGGTTGGAAAAAAGATAGGGTTGAAAAAAGATAGGATTGGAAAAAGTTAGGGTTGGAAAAAAGATAGGGTCGGAAAAAGATAGGGTTGGAAAAAAGATAGGATTGTTAAAAGTTAGGGTTGGAAAAAAGATAGGGTTGCAAAAAGTTAGGGTTGGAAAAAGATAGGGTTGGAAAAAAGATAGGGTTGGAAAAAGTTAGGGTTGGAAAACGATAGGGTTAGAAAAAGATAGGGTTGGAAAAAAGATAGGATTGTTAAAGTTAGGGTTGGAAAAAAGATAGGGTTGCTAAAAGATAGGGTTGGAAAGAGATAGGGTTGGAAAAAGATAGGGTTGGAAAAAAGATAGGATTGTAAAAGTTAGGGTTGGAAAATAGATAGGGTTGCAAAAAGATAGGGTTGGAAAAAAGATAGGTTGGAAAAAGTTAGGGTTGGAAAAAAGATAGGGTTGGAAAAAGATAGGGTTGGATAAAGATAGGGTTGGAAAAAGATAGGGTTGGAAAAGTTAGGGTTGGAAAAAGATAGGGTTGAAAAGATAGTGTTTTTTAAAAAAGAAAGGATTGTTAAAGTTAGGGTTGGAAAAAGATAGGGTTGCAAAAGATAGGGTTGGAAAAAGATAGGGTTGGAAAAAAGATAGAATTGTAAAAAGTTAGGGTTGGAAAATAGATAGGGTTGGAAAAAGTTAGGGTTGGAAAAAGATTGGGTTGGAAAAAAGATAGGATTGTTAAAAGTTAGGGTTGGAAAAAATATAGCTTTGGAAAAAGTTAGGGTTGGACAAAAAATAGGGTTGGAAAAAAGATAGGATTGGAAAAAGTTAGGGTTGGAAAAAAGATAGGGTTGGAAAAAGATAGGGTTGGAAAAAAGATAAGATTGTTAAAAGTTAGGGTTGGAAAAAAGATAGGGTTGCAAAAGTTAGGGTTGGAAAAAGATAGGGTTGGAAAAAAGATAGGGTTGAAAAAGATAGGGCTGGAAAAAGATAGGGTTGGAAAAAGATAGGATTAGAAAAAATAGGGTTGGAAAAAAGATAGGATTGGAAAAAAGATAGGGTTGGAAAAAGAGAGGGTTGGAAAAAAGATAGGGTTACAAAAAAATAGGGTTGGAAAAAAGATAAGATTGTTAAAAGTTAGGGTTGGAAAAAATATAGGGTTGCAACAAGATAGGGTTGGAAAAAAGATAGGGTTGCAAAAAGATAGGGTTGGAAAAAAGATAGGGTTGGAAAAAGATAGGGTTGGAAAAAAGATAGGGCTGGAAAAAGATAGGGTTGGAAAAAAGATAGGATTGTTAAAGTTAGGGTTGGAAAAAAGATAGGGTTGCAAAAAGTTAGGGTTGGAAAAAGATAGGGTTGGAAAAAGATAGGGTTGGAAAAAAGATAGGGCTGGAAAAAGATAGGGTTGGAAAAAAGATAGGGTTAGAAAAAGATAGGGTTGGAAAAAAGATAGGATTGTTAAAAGTTAGGGTTGGAAAATAGATAGGGTTGGAAAAAGATAGGGTTGGAAAAAAGATAGGGTTGGAAAAAGTTAGGGTTGGAAAAAAGATAGGGTTAGAAAAAGATAGGGTTGGAAAAAAGATAGGATTGTTAAAAGTTAGGGTTGGAAAATAAGATAGGGTTGCAAAAAGATAGGGTTGGAAAAAAGATAGGGTTGGAAAAAGATAGGGTTGAAAAAAGATAGGATTGTAAAACGTTAGGGTTGGAAAATAGATAGGGTTGCAAAAAGATAGGGTTGGAAAAAGATAGGGTTGGAAAAAGTTAGGGTTGGAAAAAAGATAGGGTTGGAAAAAGATAGGGTTGGATAAAGATAGGGTTGGAAATAAGAAAGGGTTGCAAAAAGTTAGGGTTGGAAAAAAGATAGGGTTGGAAAAAGATAGGGTTGGAAAAAAGATAGGATTGTAAAAAGTTAGGGTTGGAAAATAGATAGGGTTGCAAAAAGATAGGGTTGGAAAAAAGATAGGGTTGGAAAAAGTTAGGGTTGGAAAAAGATAGGGTTGGAAAAAGATAGGGTTGGATAAAGATAGGGTGGAAAAAAGATAGGGTTGGAAAAAGATAGGGTTGGAAAAAAGATAGGATTGTAAAAAGTTAGGGTTGGAAAATAGATAGGGTTGCAAAAAGATAGGGTTGGAAAAAAGATAGAATTGTAAAAAGTTAGGGTTGGAAAATAGATAGGGTTGGAAAAAGTTAGGGTTGGAAAAAAGATAGGGTTGGAAAAAAGATAGGATTGTGAAAAGTTAGGGTTGGAAAAAAGATAGCTTTGGAAAAAGTTAGGGTTGGACAAAAGATAGGGTTGGAAAAAAGATAGGATTGGAAATAGTTAGGGTTGGAAAAAGATAGGGTTGGAAAAAGATAGGGTTGGAAAAAGTTAAGATTGTTAAAAGTTAGGGTTGGAAAAAAGATAGGGTTGCAAAAAGTTAGGGTTGGAAAAAGATAGGGTTGGAAAAAGATAGGGTTGGAAAAAAGATAGAGCTGGAAAAAGATAGGGTTGGAAAAAAGATAGGGTTAGAAAAAGATAGGGTTGGAAAAAAGATAGGATTGGAAAAAAGATAGGGTTGGAAAAAGTGAGGGTTGGAAAAAAGATAGGGTTACAAAAAAATAGGGTTGGAAAAAAGATAAGATTGTTAAAAGTTAGGGTTGGAAAAAATATAGGGTTGCAACAAGATAGGGTTGGAAAAAAGATAGGGTTGGGAAAAAGATAGGGTTGGAAAAAGATAGGGCTGGAAAAAGATAGGGTTGGAAAAAAGATAGGGTTAGAAAAAGATAGGGTTGGAAAAAAGATAGGATTGGAAAAAAGATAGGGTTGGAAAAAGTGAGGGTTGGAAAAAAGATAGGGTTACAAAAAAATAGGGTTGGAAAAAAGATAAGATTGTTAAAAGTTAGGGTTGGAAAAAATATAGGGTTGCAACAAGATAGGGTTGGAAAAAAGATAGGGTTGCAAAAAGATAGGGTTGGAAAAAAGATAGGGTTGGAAAAAGATAGGGTTGGAAAAAAGATAGGGCTGGAAAAAGATAGGGTTGGAAAAAAGATAGGATTGTTAAAAGTTAGGGTTGGAAAAAAGATAGGATTGTTAAAAGTTAGGGTTGGAAAAAAGATAGGGTTGCAAAAAGTTAGGGTTGGAAAAAGATAGGGTTGGAAAAAAGATAGGGTTGGAAAAAAGATAGGGCTGGAAAAAGATAGGGTTGGAAAAAAGATAGGGTTAGAAAAAGATAGGGTTGGAAAAAAGATAGGATTGTTAAAAGTTAGGGTTGGAAAATAGATAGGGTTGGAAAAAGATAGGGTTGGAAAAAAGATAGGGTTGGAAAAAGATAGGGTTGGAAAAAGATAGGATTGTAAAAAGTTAGGGTTGGAAAATAGATAGGGTTGCAAAAAGATAGGGTTGGAAAAAAGATAGGGTTGGAAAAAGTTAGGGTTGGAAAAAAGATAGGGTTGGAAAAAGATAGGGTTGGATAAAGATAGGGTTGGAAAAAAGATAGGGTTGGAAAAAGTTAGGGTTGGAAAAAAGATGGGTTTGAAAAGATAGTGTTGGAAAAAAGTAAGGATTGTTAAAAGTTAGGGTTGGAAAAAAGATAGGGTTGCAAAAAGATAGGGTTGGAAAAAAGATAGAATTGTAATAGGGTTGGAAAAAAGATAGAATTGTAAAAAGTTAGGGTTGGAAAATAGATAGGGTTGGAAAAAGTTAGGGTTGGAAAAAAGATAGGGTTGGAAAAAAGATAGGATTGTGAAAAGTTAGGGTTGGAAAAAAGATAGGGTTGGAAAAAGTTAGGGTTGGAAAAAAGATAGGGTTGGAAAAAGATAGGGTTGGAAAAAGATAGGGTTGGTAAAAAGATAGGATTGTAAAAAGTTAGGGTTGTAAAAAGTTAGGGTTGGAAAAAAGATAGGGTTGAAAAAAGATAGGATTGGAAAAAGTTAGGGTTGACAAAAAGATAGGGTCGGAAAAAGATAGGGTTGGAAAAAAGATAGGATTGTTAAAAGTTAGGGTTGGAAAAAAGATAGGGTTGCAAAAAGTTAGGGTTGGAAAAAGATAGGGTTGGAAAAAAGATAGAGTTGGAAAAAGTTAGGGTTGGAAAAACGATAGGGTTAGAAAAAGATAGGGTTGGAAAAAAGATAGGATTGTTAAAAGTTAGGGTTGGAAAAAGGATAGGGTTGCTAAAAGATAGGGTTGGAAAAAAGATAGGGTTGGAAAAAGATAGGGTTGGAAAAAAGATAGGATTGTAAAAAGTTAGGGTTGGAAAATAGATAGGGTTGGAAAAAAGATAGGGTTGGAAAAAGATAGGGTTGGAAAAAAGATAGGGTTGGAAAAAAGATAGGGTTAGAAAAAGATAGGGTTGGAAAAAAGATAGGATTGTTAAAAGTTAGGGTTGGAAAAAAGATAGGGTTGCAAAAAGTTAGGGTTGGAAAAAGATAGGGTTGGAAAAAAGATAGGGTTGGAAAAAAGATAGGGCTGGAAAAAGATAGGGTTGGAAAAAAGATAGGATTGTTAAAAGTTAGGGTTGGAAAATAGATAGGGTTGGAAAAAGATAGGGTTGGAAAAAAGATAGGGTTGGAAAAAGTTAGGGTTGGAAAAAAGATAGGGTTAGAAAAAGATAGGGTTGGAAAAAAGATAGGATTGTTAAAAGTTAGGGTTGGAAAAAAGATAGGGTTGCAAAAAGATAGGGTTGGAAAAAAGATAGGGTTGGAAAAAGATAGGGTTGGAAAAAAGATAGGATTGTAAATAGTTAGGGTTGGAAAATAGATAGGGTTGCAAAAAGATAGGGTTGGAAAAAAGATAGGGTTGGAAAAAGATAGGGTTGGAAAAAAGATAGGGCTGGAAAAAGATAGGGTTGGAAAAAAGATAGGGTTAGAAAAAGATAGGGTTGGAAAAAAGATAGGATTGTTTAAAGTTAGGGTTGGAAAAAAGATAGGGTTGCAAAAAGTTAGGGTTGGAAAAAGATAGGGTTGGAAAAAAGATAGGGTTGGAAAAAGGATAGGGTTGGAAAAAAGATAGGGCTGGAAAAAGATAGGGTTGGAAAAAAGATAGGGTTAGAAAAAGATAGGGTTGGAAAAAAGATAGGATTGTTAAAAGTTAGGGTTGGAAAATAGATAGGGTTGGAAAAAGATAGGGTTGGAAAAAAGATAGGGTTGGAAAAAGTTAGGGTTGGAAAAAAGATAGGGTTAGAAAAAGATAGGGTTGGAAAAAAGATAGGATTGTTAAAAGTTAGGGTTGGAAATAAGATAGGGTTGCAAAAAGATAGGGTTGGAAAAAAGATAGGGTTGGAAAAAGATAGGGTTGGAAAAAAGATAGGATTGTAAAAAGTTAGGGTTGGAAAATAGATAGGGTTGCAAAAAGATAGGGTTGGAAAAAAGATAGGGTTGGAAAAAGTTAGGGTTGGAAAAAAGATAGGGTTGGAAAAAGATAGGGTTGGATAAAGATAGGGTTGGGAAAAAGATAGGGTTGGAAAAAGTTAGGGTTGGAAAAAAGATAGGGTTGGAAAAAGATAGGGTTGGAAAAAAGATAGAATTGTAAAAAGTTAGGGTTGGAAAATAGATAGGGTTGGAAAAAGTTAGGGTTGTAAAAAAGATAGGGTTGGAAAAAAGATAGGATTGTTAAAAGTTAGGGTTGGAAAAAAGATAGCTTTGGAAAAAGTTAGGGTTGGACAAAAGATAGGGTTGGAAAAAAGATAGGATTGGAAAAAGTTAGGGTTGGAAAAAAGATAGTGTTGGAAAAAGATAGGGTTGGAAAAAAGATAAGATAGTTAAAAGTTAGGGTTGGAAAAAAGATAGGGTTGCAAAAAGTTAGGGTTGGAAAAAGATAGGGTTGGAAAAAAGATAGGGTTGGAAAAAAGATAGGGCTGGAAAAAGATAGGGTTGGAAAAAAGATAGGGTTAGAAAAAGATAGGATTGGAAAAAAGATAGGATTGGAAAAAAGATAGGGTTGGAAAGAGTGAGGGTTGGAAAAAAGATAGGGTTACAAAAAAATAGGGTTGGAAAAAAGATAAGATTGTTAAAAGTTAGGGTTGGAAAAAAGATAGGGTTGCAACAAGATTGGGTTGGAAAAAAGATAGGGTTGGAAAAAGATAGGGTTGGAAAAAAGATAGGGCTGGAAAAAGATAGGGTTGGAAAAAAGATAGGGTTAGAAAAAGATAGGGTTGGAAAAAAGATAGGATTGTTAAAAGTTAGGGTTGGAAAAAAGATAGGGTTGGAAAAAGTTAGGGTTGGAAAAAAGATAGGGTTAGAAAAAGATAGGGTTGGAAAAAAGATAGGATTGTTAAAAGTTAGGGTTGGAAAAAAGATAGGGTTGCAAAAAGATAGGGTTGGAAAAAAGATAGGGTTGGAAAAAGATAGGGTTGGAAAAAAGATAGGATTGTAAAAAGTTAGGGTTGGAAAATAGATAGGGTTGCAAAAAGATAGGGTTGGAAAAAAGATAGGGTTGGAAAAAGTTAGGGTTGGAAAAAAGATAGGGTTGGAAAAAGATAGGGATGGAAAAAGATAGGGTGGGAAAAAAGATAGGGTTGGAAAAAGTTAGGGTTGGAAAAAAGATAGGGTTAGAAAAAGATAGGGTTGGAAAAAAGAAAGGATTGTTAAAAGTTAGGGTTGGAAAAAAGATAGGGATGCAAAAAGATAGGGTTGGAAAAAAGATAGGGTTGGAAAAAGATAGGGTTGGAAAAAAGATAGAATTGTAAAAAGTTAGGGTTGGAAAATAGATAGGGTTGGAAAAAGATAGGGTTGGAAAAAAGATAGGGTTGGAAAAAGTTAGGGTTGGAAAATAGATAGGGTTGGAAAAAGATAGGGTTGGAAAAAAGATAGGGTTGGAAAAAGTTAGGGTTGGAAAAAAGATAGGGTTGGAAGAAGATAGGGTTGGAAAAAGATAGGGTTGGAAAAAAGATAGGATTGTAAAAAGTTAGGGTTGGAAAAAGTTAGGGTTGGAAAAAAGATAGGGTTGAAAAAAGATAGGATTGGAAAAAGTTAGGGTTGGAAAAAAGATAGGGTCGGAAAAAGATAGGGTTGGAAAAAAGATAGGATTGTTAAAAGTTAGGGTTGGAAAAACGATAGGGTTGCAAAAAGTTAGGGTTGGAAAAAGATAGGGTTGGAAAAAAGATAGGGTTGGAAAAAGTTAGGGTTGGAAAAACGATAGGGTTAGAAAAAGATGGGGTTGGAAAAAAGATAGGATTGTAAAAAGTTAGGGTTGGAAAATAGATAGGGTTGCAAAAAGATAGGGTTGGAAAAAAGATAGGGTTGGAAAAAGTTAGGGTTGGAAAAAAGATAGGGTTGGAAGAAGATAGGGTTGGAAAAAGATAGGGTTGGAAAAAAGATAGGATTGTAAAAAGTTAGGGTTGGAAAAAGTTAGGGTTGGAAAATAGATAGGGTTGGAAAAAAGATAGGATTGTTAAAAGTTAGGGTTGGAAAAAGATAGGGTTGGAAAAAAGATAGGATTGTTAAAAGTTAGGGTTGGAAAAAAGATAGCTTTGGAAAAAGTTAGGGTTGGACAAAAGATAGGGTTGGAAAAAGTTAGGGTTGGAAAAAAGATAGGGTTAGAAAAAGATAGGGTTGGAAAAAAGATAGGATTGTTAAAAGTTAGGGTTGGAAAAAAGATAGGGTTGCAAAAAGATAGGGTTGGAAAAAAGATAGGGTTGGAAAAAGATAGGGTTGGAAAAAAGATAGGGTTGGAAAAAGTTAGGGTTGGAAAATAGATAGGGTTGCAAAAAGATAGGGTTGGAAAAAAGATAGGGTTGGAAAAAGTTAGGGTTGGAAAAAAGATAGGGTTGGAAAAAGATAGGGATGGAAAAAGATAGGGTGGGAAAAAAGATAGGGTTGGAAAAAGTTAGGGTTGGAAAAAAGATAGGGTTGAAAAAAAGATAGGATTGTTAAAAGTTAGGGTTGGAAAAAGATAGGGTTGGAAAAAAGATAGGATTGTTAAAAGTTAGGGTTGGAAAAAAGATAGCTTTGGAAAAAGTTAGGGTTGGACAAAAGATAGGGTTGGAAAAAAGATAGGATTGGAAAAAGTTAGGGTTGGAAAAAAGATAGGGTTGGAAAAAGATAGGGTTGGAAAAAAGATAAGATTGTTAAAAGTTAGGGTTGCAAAAAGTTAGGGTTGGAAAAAGATAGGGTTGAAAAAAAGATAGGGTTGGAAAAAGATAGGGTTGGAAAAAAGATAGGATTGTAAAAAGTTAGGGTTGGAAAATAGATAGGGTTGCAAAAAGATAGGGTTGGAAAAAAGATAGGGTTGGAAAAAGTTAGGGTTGGAAAAAAGATAGGGTTGGAAAAAGATAGGGTTGGAAAAAGATAGGGTTGGTAAAAAGATAGGATTGTAAAAAGTTAGGGTTGTAAAAAGTTAGGGTTCGAAAAAAGATAGGGTTGAAAAAAGATAGGATTGGAAAAAGTTAGGGTTGACAAAAAGATAGGGTCGGAAAAAGATAGGGTTGGAAAAAAGATAGGATTGTTAAAAGTTAGGGTTGGAAAAAAGATAGGGTTGCAAAAAGTTAGGGTTGGAAAAAGATAGGGTTGGAAAAAAGATAGAGTTGGAAAAAGTTAGGGTTGGAAAAACGATAGGGTTAGAAAAAGATAGGGTTGGAAAAAAGATAGGATTGTTAAAAGTTAGGGTTGGAAAAAGGATAGGGTTGCTAAAAGATAGGGTTGGAAAAAAGATAGGGTTGGAAAAAGATAGGGTTGGAAAAAAGATAGGATTGTAAAAAGTTAGGGTTGGAAAATAGATAGGGTTGGAAAAAAGATAGGGTTGGAAAAAGATAGGGTTGGAAAAAAGATAGGGTTGGAAAAAAGATAGGGTTAGAAAAAGATAGGGTTGGAAAAAAGATAGGATTGTTAAAAGTTAGGGTTGGAAAAAAGATAGGGTTGCAAAAAGTTAGGGTTGGAAAAAGATAGGGTTGGAAAAAAGATAGGGTTGGAAAAAAGATAGGGCTGGAAAAAGATAGGGTTGGAAAAAAGATAGGGTTAGAAAAAGATAGGGTTGGAAAAAAGATAGGATTGTTAAAAGTTAGGGTTGGAAAATAGATAGGGTTGGAAAAAGATAGGGTTGGAAAAAAGATAGGGTTGGAAAAAGTTAGGGTTGGAAAAAAGATAGGGTTAGAAAAAGATAGGGTTGGAAAAAAGATAGGATTGTTAAAAGTTAGGGTTGGAAAAAAGATAGGGTTGCAAAAAGATAGGGTTGGAAAAAAGATAGGGTTGGAAAAAGATAGGGTTGGAAAAAAGATAGGATTGTAAATAGTTAGGGTTGGAAAATAGATAGGGTTGCAAAAAGATAGGGTTGGAAAAAAGATAGGGTTGGAAAAAGATAGGGTTGGAAAAAAGATAGGGCTGGAAAAAGATAGGGTTGGAAAAAAGATAGGGTTAGAAAAAGATAGGGTTGGAAAAAAGATAGGATTGTTTAAAGTTAGGGTTGGAAAAAAGATAGGGTTGCAAAAAGTTAGGGTTGGAAAAAGATAGGGTTGGAAAAAAGATAGGGTTGGAAAAAGGATAGGGTTGGAAAAAAGATAGGGCTGGAAAAAGATAGGGTTGGAAAAAAGATAGGGTTAGAAAAAGATAGGGTTGGAAAAAAGATAGGATTGTTAAAAGTTAGGGTTGGAAATAAGATAGGGTTGCAAAAAGATAGGGTTGGAAAAAAGATAGGGTTGGAAAAAGATAGGGTTGGAAAAAAGATAGGATTGTAAAAAGTTAGGGTTGGAAAATAGATAGGGTTGCAAAAAGATAGGGTTGGAAAAAAGATAGGGTTGGAAAAAGTTAGGGTTGGAAAAAAGATAGGGTTGGAAAAAGATAGGGTTGGATAAAGATAGGGTTGGGAAAAAGATAGGGTTGGAAAAAGTTAGGGTTGGAAAAAAGATAGGGTTGGAAAAAGATAGGGTTGGAAAAAAGATAGAATTGTAAAAAGTTAGGGTTGGAAAATAGATAGGGTTGGAAAAAGTTAGGGTTGGAAAAAAGATAGGGTTGGAAAAAAGATAGGATTGTTAAAAGTTAGGGTTGGAAAAAAGATAGCTTTGGAAAAAGTTAGGGTTGGACAAAAGATAGGGTTGGAAAAAAGATAGGATTGGAAAAAGTTAGGGTTGGAAAAAAGATAGGGTTGGAAAAAGATAGGGTTGGAAAAAAGATAAGATAGTTAAAAGTTAGGGTTGGAAAAAAGATAGGGTTGCAAAAAGTTAGGGTTGGAAAAAGATAGGGTTGGAAAAAAGATAGGGTTGGAAAAAAGATAGGGCTGGAAAAAGATAGGGTTGGAAAAAAGATAGGGTTAGAAAAAGATAGGATTGGAAAAAAGATAGGATTGGAAAAAAGATAGGGTTGGAAAGAGTGAGGGTTGGAAAAAAGATAGGGTTACAAAAAAATAGGGTTGGAAAAAAGATAAGATTGTTAAAAGTTAGGGTTGGAAAAAAGATAGGGTTGCAACAAGATTGGGTTGGAAAAAAGATAGGGTTGGAAAAAGATAGGGTTGGAAAAAAGATAGGGCTGGAAAAAGATAGGGTTGGAAAAAAGATAGGGTTAGAAAAAGATAGGGTTGGAAAAAAGATAGGATTGTTAAAAGTTAGGGTTGGAAAAAAGATAGGGTTGGAAAAAGTTAGGGTTGGAAAAAAGATAGGGTTAGAAAAAGATAGGGTTGGAAAAAAGATAGGATTGTTAAAAGTTAGGGTTGGAAAAAAGATAGGGTTGCAAAAAGATAGGGTTGGAAAAAAGATAGGGTTGGAAAAAGATAGGGTTGGAAAAAAGATAGGATTGTAAAAAGTTAGGGTTGGAAAATAGATAGGGTTGCAAAAAGATAGGGTTGGAAAAAAGATAGGGTTGGAAAAAGTTAGGGTTGGAAAAAAGATAGGGTTGGAAAAAGATAGGGATGGAAAAAGATAGGGTGGGAAAAAAAGATAGGGTTGGAAAAAGTTAGGGTTGGAAAAAAGATAGGGTTAGAAAAAGATAGGGTTGGAAAAAAGAAAGGATTGTTAAAAGTTATGGTTGGAAAAAAGATAGGGTTGCAAAAAGATAGGGTTGGAAAAAAGATAGGGTTGGAAAAAGATAGGGTTGGAAAAAAGATAGAATTGTAAAAAGTTAGGGTTGGAAAATAGATAGGGTTGGAAAAAGATAGGGTTGGAAAAAGATAGGGTTGGAAAAAGTTAGGGTTGGAAAATAGATAGGGTTGGAAAAAGATAGGGTTGGAAAAAAGATAGGGTTGGAAAAAGTTAGGGTTGGAAAAAAGATAGGGTTGGAAGAAGATAGGGTTGGAAAAAGATAGGGTTGGAAAAAAGATAGGATTGTAAAAAGTTAGGGTTGGAAAAAGTTAGGGTTGGAAAAAAGATAGGGTTGAAAAAAGATAGGATTGGAAAAAGTTAGGGTTGGAAAAAAGATAGGGTCGGAAAAAGATAGGGTTGGAAAAAAGATAGGATTGTTAAAAGTTAGGGTTGGAAAAACGATAGGGTTGCAAAAAGTTAGGGTTGGAAAAAGATAGGGTTGGAAAAAAGATAGGGTTGGAAAAAGTTAGGGTTGGAAAAACGATAGGGTTAGAAAAAGATAGGGTTGGAAAAAAGATAGGATTGTAAAAAGTTAGGGTTGGAAAATAGATAGGGTTGCAAAAAGATAGGGTTGGAAAAAAGATAGGGTTGGAAAAAGTTAGGGTTGGAAAAAAGATAGGGTTGGAAGAAGATAGGGTTGGAAAAAGATAGGGTTGGAAAAAAGATAGGATTGTAAAAAGTTAGGGTTGGAAAAAGTTAGGGTTGGAAAAAAGATAGGGTTGAAAAAAGATAGGATTGGAAAAAGTTAGGGTTGGAAAAAAGATAGGGTCGGAAAAAGATAGGATTGTTAAAAGTTAGGGTTGGAAAAAAGATAGCTTTGGAAAAAGTTAGGGTTGGACAAAAGATAGGGTTGGAAAAAGTTAGGGTTGGAAAAAAGATAGGGTTAGAAAAAGATAGGGTTGGAAAAAAGATAGGATTGTTAAAAGTTAGGGTTGGAAAAAAGATAGGGTTGCAAAAAGATAGGGTTGGAAAAAAGATAGGGTTGGAAAAAGATAGGGTTGGAAAAAAGATAGGGTTGGAAAAAGTTAGGGTTGGAAAATAGATAGGGTTGCAAAAAGATAGGGTTGGAAAAAAGATAGGGTTGGAAAAAGTTAGGGTTGGAAAAAAGATAGGGTTGGAAAAAGATAGGGATGGAAAAAGATAGGGTGGGAAAAAAGATAGGGTTGGAAAAAGTTAGGGTTGGAAAAAAGATAGGGTTGAAAAAAAGATAGGATTGTTAAAAGTTAGGGTTGGAAAAAGATAGGGTTGGAAAAAAGATAGGATTGTTAAAAGTTAGGGTTGGAAAAAAGATAGCTTTGGAAAAAGTTAGGGTTGGACAAAAGATAGGGTTGGAAAAAAGATAGGATTGGAAAAAGTTAGGGTTGGAAAAAAGATAGGGTTGGAAAAAGATAGGGTTGGAAAAAAGATAAGATTGTTAAAAGTTAGGGTTGCAAAAAGTTAGGGTTGGAAAAAGATAGGGTTGAAAAAAAGATAGGGTTGGAAAAAGATAGGGTTGGAAAAAAGATAGGATTGTAAAAAGTTAGGGTTGGAAAATAGATAGGGTTGCAAAAAGATAGGGTTGGAAAAAAGATAGGGTTGGAAAAAGTTAGGGTTGGAAAAAAGATAGGGTTGGAAAAAGATAGGGTTGGAAAAAGATAGGGTTGGTAAAAAGATAGGATTGTAAAAAGTTAGGGTTGTAAAAAGTTAGGGTTGGAAAAAAGATAGGGTTGAAAAAAGATAGGATTGGAAAAAGTTAGGGTTGACAAAAAGATAGGGTCGGAAAAAGATAGGGTTGGAAAAAAGATAGGATTGTTAAAAGTTAGGGTTGGAAAAAAGATAGGGTTGCAAAAAGTTAGGGTTGGAAAAAGATAGGGTTGGAAAAAAGATAGAGTTGGAAAAAGTTAGGGTTGGAAAAACGATAGGGTTAGAAAAAGATAGGGTTGGAAAAAAGATAGGATTGTTAAAAGTTAGGGTTGGAAAAAGGATAGGGTTGCTAAAAGATAGGGTTGGAAAAAAGATAGGGTTGGAAAAAGATAGGGTTGGAAAAAAGATAGGATTGTAAAAAGTTAGGGTTGGAAAATAGATAGGGTTGGAAAAAAGATAGGGTTGGAAAAAGATAGGGTTGGAAAAAAGATAGGGTTGGAAAAAAGATAGGGTTAGAAAAAGATAGGGTTGGAAAAAAGATAGGATTGTTAAAAGTTAGGGTTGGAAAAAAGATAGGGTTGCAAAAAGTTAGGGTTGGAAAAAGATAGGGTTGGAAAAAAGATAGGGTTGGAAAAAAGATAGGGCTGGAAAAAGATAGGGTTGGAAAAAAGATAGGGTTAGAAAAAGATAGGGTTGGAAAAAAGATAGGATTGTTAAAAGTTAGGGTTGGAAAATAGATAGGGTTGGAAAAAGATAGGGTTGGAAAAAAGATAGGGTTGGAAAAAGTTAGGGTTGGAAAAAAGATAGGGTTAGAAAAAGATAGGGTTGGAAAAAAGATAGGATTGTTAAAAGTTAGGGTTGGAAAAAAGATAGGGTTGCAAAAAGATAGGGTTGGAAAAAAGATAGGGTTGGAAAAAGATAGGGTTGGAAAAAAGATAGGATTGTAAATAGTTAGGGTTGGAAAATAGATAGGGTTGCAAAAAGATAGGGTTGGAAAAAAGATAGGGTTGGAAAAAGATAGGGTTGGAAAAAAGATAGGGCTGGAAAAAGATAGGGTTGGAAAAAAGATAGGGTTAGAAAAAGATAGGGTTGGAAAAAAGATAGGATTGTTTAAAGTTAGGGTTGGAAAAAAGATAGGGTTGCAAAAAGTTAGGGTTGGAAAAAGATAGGGTTGGAAAAAAGATAGGGTTGGAAAAAGGATAGGGTTGGAAAAAAGATAGGGCTGGAAAAAGATAGGGTTGGAAAAAAGATAGGGTTAGAAAAAGATAGGGTTGGAAAAAAGATAGGATTGTTAAAAGTTAGGGTTGGAAAATAGATAGGGTTGGAAAAAGATAGGGTTGGAAAAAAGATAGGGTTGGAAAAAGTTAGGGTTGGAAAAAAGATAGGGTTAGAAAAAGATAGGGTTGGAAAAAAGATAGGATTGTTAAAAGTTAGGGTTGGAAATAAGATAGGGTTGCAAAAAGATAGGGTTGGAAAAAAGATAGGGTTGGAAAAAGATAGGGTTGGAAAAAAGATAGGATTGTAAAAAGTTAGGGTTGGAAAATAGATAGGGTTGCAAAAAGATAGGGTTGGAAAAAAGATAGGGTTGGAAAAAGTTAGGGTTGGAAAAAAGATAGGGTTGGAAAAAGATAGGGTTGGATAAAGATAGGGTTGGGAAAAAGATAGGGTTGGAAAAAGTTAGGGTTGGAAAAAAGATAGGGTTGGAAAAAGATAGGGTTGGAAAAAAGATAGAATTGTAAAAAGTTAGGGTTGGAAAATAGATAGGGTTGGAAAAAGTTAGGGTTGGAAAAAAGATAGGGTTGGAAAAAAGATAGGATTGTTAAAAGTTAGGGTTGGAAAAAAGATAGCTTTGGAAAAAGTTAGGGTTGGACAAAAGATAGGGTTGGAAAAAAGATAGGATTGGAAAAAGTTAGGGTTGGAAAAAAGATAGGGTTGGAAAAAGATAGGGTTGGAAAAAAGATAAGATAGTTAAAAGTTAGGGTTGGAAAAAAGATAGGGTTGCAAAAAGTTAGGGTTGGAAAAAGATAGGGTTGGAAAAAAGATAGGGTTGGAAAAAAGATAGGGCTGGAAAAAGATAGGGTTGGAAAAAAGATAGGGTTAGAAAAAGATAGGATTGGAAAAAAGATAGGATTGGAAAAAAGATAGGGTTGGAAAGAGTGAGGGTTGGAAAAAAGATAGGGTTACAAAAAAATAGGGTTGGAAAAAAGATAAGATTGTTAAAAGTTAGGGTTGGAAAAAAGATAGGGTTGCAACAAGATTGGGTTGGAAAAAAGATAGGGTTGGAAAAAGATAGGGTTGGAAAAAAGATAGGGCTGGAAAAAGATAGGGTTGGAAAAAAGATAGGGTTAGAAAAAGATAGGGTTGGAAAAAAGATAGGATTGTTAAAAGTTAGGGTTGGAAAAAAGATAGGGTTGGAAAAAGTTAGGGTTGGAAAAAAGATAGGGTTAGAAAAAGATAGGGTTGGAAAAAAGATAGGATTGTTAAAAGTTAGGGTTGGAAAAAAGATAGGGTTGCAAAAAGATAGGGTTGGAAAAAAGATAGGGTTGGAAAAAGATAGGGTTGGAAAAAAGATAGGATTGTAAAAAGTTAGGGTTGGAAAATAGATAGGGTTGCAAAAAGA